>SWBT01000595.1:0-147869 GCA_005298045.1 Pleurotus ostreatoroseus
TCTAACCGTGAGAACTTACTACCATATAGGGCAGGTGTATGGGTGGGTGGGTTGACCTCGGTCCGTTATTCAGCGAACTCAACCTCCGGTCGTTGGTTAAGATTTTCGACCCCCCTTGGATAGCGGAAGGGGTCAAGAAGCAGTTCAGTTATGCGTGGGAGATTAATACTGATAGTTTCTCACGGTAACAAAGTTTATTTGCGTTCTTTATCGATTATCGATCATACAACGAAACGCCGTCGGACCAGGATCTCGTTTTGCGGAGGAAGCCTTGCAGTACAAGCGTTGCTAGATCCCAGGCTTAACAGGAACCCGTCAGGCTAAGGATACATATGATGCTTCTTTGGTCACAAATTAATCTCAAGCTGCATCGACCGGCCCTTAACTATGTCCTAAGATGTTAAGCGGCTGGTACGGCTCCCCGAGATACTTGATCTCTTCTTCGGTAAGCTTGACATGAACACCAGCGATGATATCCTTCAAGTTGTCCAAGTTCGTGGTACCAACGATAGGTGCAGTAACGCCCTCTTTGGAGAGGATCCACGCGATGTTGACCTGGGCCATGCTAATATCCCGTTTCTTCGCAATCTCCTCGATCCTGTCAATGATGCATGTCGGTGAGAAAGGTAAGAGAGGGTGAAGAGAAAGATGAACCTTCTGATGATCTCTGGCATATTGCCTGACTTGTATCGCGCGATGAACCCGTCCGTCTCCCCACGCTTCGATTGCTCGCTGAGTGGGCGCGTAACAAGACCACGGGCAAGAGGGGACCAAGGAACGCTACCTACACCGAACATCTATTAAGCATAACGTATGAGTGACATGTTATATATTATTCAGCCTTTTGAAGAGCGCACCTTCAGGGCGGGGAACATCTCGCGTTCCTCTTCGCGGTAAATCAGATTATAATGATTCTGCATTGAGACGAAGGGCGTGAGGCGATTGTTAATCGCGTAGTCTGCGAACAACAGTTAGAATAATTGCGGAATAGTGGTTCATTACTTACTTTGCATCGCTGCGACTACATTGGTGGGATAAATGCAGATATCATCAGTGAGGCCTCACGAAAAACGAGTAGGAATTACTAACACTGGTATGCAAAGCAGGAGCTCATGCCTATGTAGCGTACCCAGCCTGCCTTAACGACGTCGTGCAAAGCCTGCATCGTCTCTTCGATCGGTGTATTATAATCGAAGCGATGGCCTGAATCAACATGTGCTCAGTCAAGGCGCTTTTGAAAGAAACACCAAGAACATACACTGCAAGACGTCGATATAATCGAGCTGTAGGCGTTCCAAACTGCCTTTGACCGAGTCAAAGATATGCTTACGGCTCAGTCCCCACTGGTTGACCAGTCCCAATTCGTCCGCATTCACTCCTTGGCGTATGGCGCTAACAGAGACATCGGGGCCCCAAGGGAAGTACGTCTTGAGTACTGCGTCAGTACTCAACAAGATTCGAGCACGGCGGATGAACGTATCGTACTTTCGTCATCACAACAATCTCCTCGCGAGGAAGATGAAGCTGTTTGATCGCTTTGCCAAGGATCTTCTCGGAGAGTCCATTAGAGTACGCATCGGCCGTGTCAAACGTGTTGATACCATGCTCGTAGCTGAGTAAATAGCGAGAAGATGGTGAGAGCAACACTCAAGCTGTGGGTATCTGGGCACTCACGCGAACTTGATGTGTTCAATGGCCTGGGCTTCGTCGAGTAGCCATTCTTGCCATTCCTTGTCGCCGTATTGCATAGTGCCCAAGATGATTTTGGACACCTTGAGGCCTGAATTGCCCAAACGGACTATCAGTGAGTTAGTATTTAGTTAATAAAACACGGTACGGCATGACAAAATCACATACCATACGGCATTCTCCTGGTCTCTTGAGACATGATGAGTAGCTGTTAGAGGGAAAGAGTTTCTCTGCGCGTGGACACAGAGCACACAGAGCACGATGTGATACCAGCAGCGAGCAGATCGCACGCTTTATGTACACGGACTAGATACACAAGTCGATGTCAACGGCGCGAGGATTCCGTACAGAAAGAAGCTGCCGCAAGGCCGCGTCAGCGCACAAAAGCGGCACAGAGCCCAGCTGCAGCAGATAGATGACCATGTGTTCGATATGAGTGTTCCTGTGAGCTGCATATTCAGACGAGAGAACACCGAAAGTGACCGACAAACGACTAATCCGAGCTGAAAGATAAGTACGCTCGCTTACAGAAACATGACTCTGTGCCCTGACAGGAAGCGTAAAGAAGCTGCAGAGTAATCGATGTTTACTAGTGCATGAAGTTCGTCGGTGAAGCTGAGAGCTGTTACTCGAGAAGTGCTGACTGAAAGCGGGGTAACAAATTAAATTCCCACGATAACAAAGCTTCTTACCTTGATTCAATATACTTGTAGTACCCGATCCATCACCTTTCTGCATCTTGAGCTCGGAACGTCTAGTACCTCTGGAACGGTATCGCATCGCTATTTACCGGACCACTTACCCTCAGAAAGACTCGCTGCAGCGCACACGAAAAATCACTAGCGTTCGCAAGCTCTCTCGGGCTCTAACCCCACTCTGGTCTCCTGTCCTACCATGATGGTGTCCAGCCCTGACCAATGGATAGAACAATTGATGCGCTGTGAACACCTCTCCGAGCCAGACATGCGCGCCCTCTGCGACAAAGTCCGCTCCATCCTCATTGAAGAATCCAACATTCAGCCCGTCTCGAGTCCTGTGACCATTTGCGGCGATATCCACGGACAGTTCTGGGACCTGCTGGAGTTGTTGAGGAAGGGAGGAAGCGTACCAGAGACGAGCTATATTTTCATGGCACGTAGGTGTTTCCTCGCCGCTCCATGAGGCGTGTCGTACACTCCGGACCGCTGAGACGATTACGTCGGATTGGACTGGAATAGGGCGACTTTGTAGACCGGGGGCACTATAGTTTGGAAACAGTGTCATTATTGTTTGCATTGAAAGCCAGGTGCGTTAATTGTCACTCTATTGCTTAAGGCTTGACTTATGAGACTTGCAGATACCCGGACAAAGTGACGCTGTTGAGGGGAAACCATGAGAGCCGGCAGATAACTCAAGTGTACGGATTCTACGGTGCGTGAACTTATGCGATGCCACACATTTGTTTCTGAAGTCATACGCAGACGAATGTCAACAAAAATACGGGAGTGCACAAGTATGGAAGGCATGTTGTGGTGTCTTTGATTTTCTGAATCTTGCTGCGGTGCGTATACATCCTCCCATTTCTCATGCAAGGACAGCAATTTATGTCATCTCAAAGATTGTAGATGGCGAGACCTTATGCGTTCATGGAGGGCTTTCGCCGGATATCAGAACATTAGACCAAATAAGAGTCTTATCGAGAGCACAAGAAATCCCGCATGAGGGTGCCTTTTGTGGTACGTCTATACTATATCTCAAACCCTTGCCTTTCTTATTTGATCCTTCCCGATAGACTTAATGTGGTCCGACCCGGACGAAGTAGAAAGCTGGGCAGTAAGTCCGCGAGGTGCGGGCTGGCTATTCGGCGGTAAAGTAACCAGCGAGGTAAGAGCGTATGTCTTCGTCCTTGGATATTCAGAACCATATGTTTGACAGTTCAACCACGTAAATCAACTGCGACTGATTGCGCGGGCGCATCAGCTCGTACAAGAAGGCTACAAATATATGTTTGACGAACAGCTCGTCACTGTATGGTCCGCACCCAACTACTGCTACCGCTGCGGGAACATGGCGTCTATCTTGACTATACATGAGGATGGACATAGAGATTTCATCGTGTATGACGCAGCACCGGAGAACGAGAGGGACCAGGGACTTCAAGCAAAAAAGATGGTAAGTGATGACCATGTCGTTCGTATCAGTTGTAGCTGAACTTGGGTTTGGTAGGGGGCGATACCCTACTTTGTATGACTTAATATATCTGTAGTAACGGCCTAATGATATTCGTATGTACTGTGTTCTTGCTCGATGAATGTATTCTGAAAGGATTGTCGGCTGCATATTGCATGTATCGTGCGTCTTGTTCTCGCGCCGTACTTCGGAACTTCGACGCTATGGTGTAACCCCACCAAGTGGGGAATTGCATGGTCTCGGTCGCATTCTTATGTCTCGATCAATGTCATAATCACCACGCGGACGGTCTGCGGATGGTCCCAGACGGTCTTGGGATATGGCTTAACTGCTAACTCCGTGCGCACCACTCGACCGTGATGGCGCATCCGATAGCTGACAAAGACCAAGAACAGGGGGAAAGTCATGGAAACTGACGAGGTACCTCCTGTATAATCTATGTTTCCCACAGCGTCCCACGGCACCGACTGTTCTGACTTTGACCGGTTGAGGACGCATACGCAAGCTATCGCCGTTCGCGGCACGGCACCCCAGAGTCGTCGTCATCACTTCTCTCCCGAAGCCGTCCCAGACCGCGGGGTCGCATATAAACTGCGCGATGGGAAACCAGAGTTGCATAACCTCTGTGAACCCCTGCACTTACACCCACTATGTCCACCCCCAACAAGAAAATGCAATACGGTGAGTACGACATGGATTGGAGAAGGTGCGACGCGACTCAGAACTGATGCGTCGACCGTCCAGTGCGCCTCGGCAACTCCGGACTGAAGGTGTCCAAGATCATCCTCGGCTGCATGTCCTACGGTGACAAGGAATGGCAAGGGTGGGTGCTTGAAGAGGAAGAGGCCATCAAGCATATCAAGTTCGCGTGAGTACAACTCATGGGGCTTTACTTTCGTACCTAATAAACGCCTTTGTCCCGAAGATATGAGCATGGTATTCAAACCTTTGACACCGCCAACGTACGTCCTCTGGAGAGGGAAACAAGCTTGCCGCGATGATGATCGCTTAAGTGTTCGTTTCGATAGGTATATTCGAACGGTCTCTCCGAGATCATCCTGGGCAATGCGATCAAAAAGCTCCAGCTCCCACGCGAGGAGATTGTCGTGATGACCAAGGTGCGTTTTGTTCTTTCCTAGCTTCTAGATGACTTGAACAAGGCATTTCGCGATATTGTAGTTGTATGGAGCCGTTGCACCCAAGTACGGCATGAACCTCCTGGGCGGCTCGCCCAACCCAGAAGACGTCGGTATCATCCAGCAGAAAGGTCTCAACCGCAAGGTAACTCTCTATATCCTCCTCTTGAATGTGGTGATCTGAAGCTCAGTGTCCCTTCAAGCACATTTTCGACTCCGTGAAAGCCAGCTTGAAACGCTTGCAATTGGACTATATTGATCTGCTTCAATGTAAGTCGTTCCTCGAATTGCAATTAATCAACTGACTTTAAGGCCATGTGTAGGTCACAGATTTGACTACGACACGCCGATTGAGGAAACTATGCAGGCCCTGCACGATGTTGTCCAGGCTGGCTACGTCCGTTACATCGGCATGAGCTCATGCTGGGCCTACCAATGTCAGTACATTATTCATTTTGTCGTATTCAATCGGATGCTTACTTTCACCTGTACAGTCCACGCGATGCAGAGTAAGTTATATCGAATGCATTTTAGTGGTGCATACTAACATGGTAATAGACTATGCCATCCAGAACAAGCTCACTCCGTTCATCTCGATGCAGAACCATCATAACCTTGTGTACCGCGAGGAGGAGCGTGAGATGTTCCCTACGCTGAAGGTCAGGAAACCTCATCCGTCTCATAGTCGCAGTTGCTGAACGTCTGCGGATGTAGATGTTTGGCGTCGGCTCTATCCCATGGTCGCCTCTCGCGCGTGGTGTCCTCACACGTCCTATGGATGAACAGAAGGCGACTACGCGTTCTCAGACCGACGTTTGGTTCAAGCTCTATGTTGGAGCCGGAACACCTGACATCGTGAACAGGTCAGTGGATCTCCCAAGAATAACGCTCTGAAATCTTCTTATGGGCTTATAATTTCCTGTAGGGTTGAGGAGATCGCGAAGAAGAAGGGCATCACAATGGCCCAAGTTGCCATTGCCTGGAGCCTCTCCAAACCCGGAGTCACTGCACCCATTGTTGGTACGACAAGCCTGAAGAACCTTGAGGATATTATTGGTATGTCATATCAGTATGATTAATTGTATTATGACTCACATTTATCTAGGTGCTGTCGAAGTACAGCTCACAGAGGAGGAAATCAAGTACCTCGAGGAACCGTACCAGCCGACTGCGACCGCTGGTCATATGTAGGATGCCAGGATGAGAGTCGACGTGTATATCTTCGCGATGCTCTGTAATTTTAGTTCTGTAAACATCTTTGAAGCACATCCACCATGGCTCAGTTTTGTCTCGGCACTCTGGAGCAAAGTCAAAGAGTCAGTGCAGAGCAAAGCGCAAGCAAAGCGTCACTAGCGGCTAAGGGAGGCGATGATCTACAGCGCGTCTATCAGTCCATGTGTATTCCACGTGAACCTGCCGATCACAGCCTCGATCTTTGATCATATATGATTTTCCCGCCGGGGAGCCAAAAAAGGCTGTGATGCGCTGCGTATGTTCTAATTTCGCCGCCGTCAGCTCTTTTGCGCTTGAACTGTCACGGCTCTACTGGGATCGATGTCCGGTAAGATCCACCTTCATTATCATGCTTGGTATACGATGACAAGTTATCTACCTCTAGTGCAGGATCAAAGGACAGCGAGGCCCTTGAACTAAACTTTATGCTCGGGTACGGGGTTGCAATTCTCTATTGTAGCTGCGGACATTGCGATTGAGCATCCAAGGCCTCCGAACCGCCGAGAAAGGTCACAAGCTATCCTACAGCTATCCTTATCCACTATTCAAACCACTACTGGTGTGGCACAACCATCAGAGTGGCACATACCTAGGTTCTTTCTGCCACCGAGCAGCAATCCGAATGAAAAGCCATGTCTTCCGACAAGATACCCCGGACGGAGTCAAAAAGCGACGATTACGACCCCACAGCATTAAAATGCGACGATATGCCTCGAACATTCATTGCTATTGAACCCCCAATATTGCCCCGTACACCACCGAGCGAAAGTACGTGTCACCTATGCGTCATGTAGTATTCGTATGCTCAACAATAGCCAGGTTCCAATACACAACCTGAAACATCAGCTATTGCTCCACCGTCCTTCGAGCATTCACAATTCGATATTATTCTTCGCCATCAGCGCCAACGTCCCCGAGGCGGTGGTGGCACCAAGTACACAGCAGTACCTTCACGTTTCCTCCATCTATCAAACGTCTTCGAGTTTTCTGGATGGGGTACGCTCCAATACCTCGATTTGACTACAGAAAATGCCTCCCAAGCTCGCGAACAGGAGGAAAAGATTTCGACCAAGGCAGACAGTTTGGGGCAGTTCACTGCGAGCGCTTTAGCTGGGAATGCGGTCCTAGGCAGTGTTTTCTACGCATTGCCTGCGGTCGTTGCTGCGTCGTCTATCTAGTGCGTCGTCTTCCTTCCTCCATGTTGTCAATGTGCCTGGTGCTGAGGCGTGGGCGACGATCCCCCTGACTGTTAGCTCGCCCATTTCACTGTTGATCGCGACGTGTATGCTGTTCCTGTGGCGTCCCGTAATGGAGGAGCTCGCGTCGGCGTTGCCAATAAGCGGTGCGCCCTACACTTACATGTAAGTTCTGTCTGATGTCTGCTCGTCGGTGCGGGGTGTGCCTTGCGCCTTCGGGTCGTCAGCATTGGAATGAGGGCTGACAAGGTTAATGATTCGCGCACAGGTTGAATGTGTCATCGAAAAGGCTCGCGCTCGTTGCAGCCGCGCTGCTGCTGCTGGATTATGCGGCGACGTCCGTGGTGTCCGCTGCGACGGCGATGACCTATCTTGACGGCGAGGTCTCACTTCCTTTCCCTGTCATCGTCGGGGCGCTGCTTGTCCTGATTCTGTTCACACTAATCAGTCTCAGTGGGCTCCGGGACAGTGCCAGGGTGGCTCTGACGCTGCTTACACTTCACGTATGTGGGTTCCATGTGGTGCGGCTTCTAGTTGGTTCACACATAAATGTTATTCCAGATGGTGACAATGATCGCGCTCTTTGTTGCTTCTATTGTTGCGTGGGCGCGGATGGGGAATGCACAGCTGCGCTCCAACTGGGAACTGGGTCAACAGAATGCGTCCGCGAATATTCCACGACAAATTTTCAATGGTGTCTGTACCGGTGTCCTAGGCTTGACCGGGTTCGAGTGTAAGAAATGTATCCATAATTGTGCAGCATGACTGCATACTGACTGTGAATTTGTCCACAGGTGTACCTTCTTACGCTGCGAACATCAAGCCAGGTTGTTTTCCGAAAGTCCTGCGAAATCTTCACTACCCAGCCATCGCGCTCAACGTCTTATCGATGTTGTTCGTGCTCGCGCTCGTACCGCTAGAGTCCGCACTCCAAGGCGCGAACGTGCTGAGCCTTCTCAGCCAGATCGTACGCACCCGTAATCTCAGATAGGTTCGACTTTCGTCTGACTAAGACCCCTCTCTCACCGGATAGGCAGCGGGCAGATGGTTCCGCATCTGGATCGTGGTCGACGCCATGGTTGTACTCTGTGGAGGCGTCCTCACGGGTACGCGGTGCTATTTTTCACCGGAGCTCATATGTCCAATTCCGACCTTGTTTTCCTCCAGGAATCCTCGGCGCATGCGAACTCTTCGAGCGCCTGGCGCGCGACCGCCTCCTCCCCCAGGTGTTCCTCCGCCGTCTGCGCGTCACACGCGCGCCGGGGGTCTCGATCGTGTCCTTCGTCGCGTTCAGCTTCGTGCTCTACGCCTCGTCGGGCGCGTCTCTCGACGTCATGTCCAAAATGTGCGTGTCTGCTCCGTGTCTCGTGTTCCGCTGTGCTGTTCGGGACCGCCGGGGCCGTCGTGGCGATGCGCTGCGGCGGTCTTTGTGGCCTGTGTCTTGGGGTCTGTGTGCCCCTGATTGCTGATTGTGATTGCGATTTCGGGATGCTGATATCGAGGTGGCAGGTTCTCGCTCGTGTGGCTGTTGGTCATGACGCTCTTCCCGCTTGCGGTGCTCTTGCTCAAGTACAATCGGGGACGCCTCCCGCGTGCGCCGACGGTGCCCGTCGCGCTCGTATTTCTGACTCTCGCAATTGCCCTCACAATCATCGGCGGAAACATAGCAATTGACCCCGCAACAATAGGGTGCGCCCATTCTCCACCCTTATTCTTTCCTGTACACCCCAAACTAAATGATCTTACTTATGCTCGATCTGCGTGTTCCGGTTAGGTATGCCGCAGCATACTTCGCGGCCATCGCCTCGCTGTTCTATCTAACCATGAAGAAGGCGAGGGTCGTGCACTGGATCCTATGGGTGTACGATCAGATGCCCTGGCTGCATCAGATGTCATGGACCAAGAGGTGGGGCGACCGCCTTACCGGGCTCGTACGCCTGCTGCGCCGCCAGCCCGTGTGTATTCTCGTCAAGACGGACGAGGTGCGTTTCTCCCCTGCTTACTTGCCTGCCTCCGCTGCCCTTCCCGGCACGATGTCGCGTCCGTGCACAGTGGAGCGGCAGCGCGCCCGCCCGTCTATAGGATCTTGGTGCATCTCATTCCATCTAACATACATCGGTGTGTAGATCAACATCCTATTCCATAAGCTGCTCTATGTCACGCAGAACGAAGAGACCGCGTGCCTGAAGCTGATACATTTCTACGACGAGGAGGGCGCGGTGCCCTCCGAGATGGAAGCCAACTGGAAGAGTGCGTACGCCTGCCCTATTCATCCACATTTGCTCCTGCTCCTGCCTCCCTCTCTCCCTCCCTTCCCCTTCCCGGTCATCCGTCCGTAATCACAACCGCACCCGCATCATTCATTGGACCCTTTCCGTGGAACGTGCTTCTGGGTTCTCGAAGCCGCGCTGACGCCTGCTGCTTGTTCTCTATCTGCCTACGCGCGCCGCCGCATCACCTGCAGTCCTCGACGAAGCGTTCCCCGAGATTACGGTCGATCTGGTCAGTCACGCCCCTTCTCTTTCTCTTGGGTCGTTCCCTTCCCCATCTCCATCCGTATGCGTCACCCCGCGGGGCGACGCCGCCCCGCCTGGGCCCGATACGCTCGCGGGACCAAACCCGTCCGTCTACGCCTCCATCTGTCTTCGCGTTCGCATTCGCGCCTGCCCGCTGAGACGCCTATTTGCATTCTCAATTCCGCCTTCTCCTTCTCCTTCTGCTTCCCCCGCCCGAGCCCGCCCCCCGCCTCCCACAGCCACCAACCCGACTTCCTTTCTTGAATTCCAAATCCATCGTGCTTACTGATCACTGACCGGCGCTCTCCCTCGCCCAGATCCTCGTCCGCGCGCCGTTCGCACCGCGCACCGTCGCCGCGCTCGCGCGCACGCTGGACGTGCCGCCGAGCCTGATGTTCATGTCATGCCCCGGACCCGCCTTCACGCACGACGTCGCTGCGCTCGGGACGCGCATAATCACTCTGTAGTCCGTAGGGTGTGTAGAACGAGGTGGCGTCTGCGTTCGCGGTGTATCGGTCTTGCGATTCCACGACTCACGATTCCACGATTCCACGATGCCCACGCTGCGCTTCTTTCCTCACCGCGCGTCCGATGACGAGGCGATGGCGATGGCGACGGTCCACGTCCTGCGTTCTCATCCCCTCTGGCGGACGCTCGACGAAGGCTGCGCAGCGCACATCGATATCGGCACGCGCGACACAACCGTAACGCTAACGCGAGCCAGAACCACGACGAACCACGACCCGGACCATCGCCATCGCCGCCACCAAACCAAACCATAATTAAAACTATAACTGTATTCGTGAGTGTAGTCCAAGCATAATCGTGACCGTGGCCGTAAGCATAAGCCTAACCATAACCCTATTTCAAGCTCTCCCATCGCCCGCACCCCACATTCTACGTCCTTGCAATCTCCATTTGGACATACCCCGCACACTCACGCACACATTGCCCGTTCGCACTCGCACTCATCCCAGAACTGTCCTCCATCGAGATTCATATCCGGCATCGGTGGATTGGTTCGCTCGACGGCGCTTGCACACTGTAGCTATTCTGTGTGCACTATGCCCTAGCACACTATACCATATCACATCATGACCCTGCGTTTAATGACTTCAAGTTCGCTCGTGGCGTCCAATCCCGATTTATCGGCATACGCTCGCAGCCTCGCACCCACTTCAAGCCCGTCCTGCGTCGCGAACCGCGGTCCACATTCGGCGTCGACCATCGATGGACCATGGACTGGATCTGTCGCATTCTGTATAGACCCTAGCATGAACGTACCGCACTGTATCATACCATATTACGACCCTGCAGTTAATGACTGCATGTCTGGCGTCCTCGACGGATCTTCAAGTTATCATTCGTCCTGCGCTGTGCAGCGTGCACGCTTCAACGCGATGCGGTACGATGCGATGCGGCGTGCCCGCAGAAAACTCGACGATACGATGAATTCGTTCAGATTGAGCTTGGTAGATAGAGTGATCGATAGCTAGCGGTGGCTGCGCGTCCGCGTCCGCGTCCGTCCAATATCCCGTCATTATGACAGTGCTGTGCAGTCGAAGTTTGCGCACGCGCGCCCGCCACGCGGCCCGCGTCGCGTGTTTTCCGTGATTTCATGCCCCCTTCGGCCTTCGCTGTTGGCTGTTTTCTGTGATTTCTGCGATCGAGCGGCGAGCTTCTCGCGTACGGGGATATGTGATCTGCGGACGTGGGCCCTGCGGACGCAATTTATCCTCTTTCTCTCCGCCTGGGGCTTCCTGGGAGTTTTCTACGCGCGTAGGACGCAGTCATTGACTCATACGTACGCTTTAGCTACTCTGACTTGTGCGTACCGCGCGCGGACTCAAATGCGTATAGATGACTAGGTTGTTCCCGTAGCCATATACGGTGCGAGCCACCTGACGTTGATAAACTGATGCATCGCCAGATACGTATTAAGGTGCAATCTAACAAGGGTTTTCGTGAGCCCCGAGATCCGCTGAGCGGCGGGGTGATGCATGATTGGATTGTTATCGATTTAGATTTCGATTTCTAGGTCGTGCACCCTGCAGGCTATCGCTGTTACAGTAGATTCGTTAGATTTATTTGTTGGCGAAGGCAGCGGCGCATCGCTTTACGCGTCGCCACACTTGCGGTGGACATCGAAATTTGTCTCATCTCACAGTCATGGGAGGGATGGAGGAGTCAGTTCGACGCCGTACGGCGCACAGCCGAGGGACGTCGGTCGCGAGGGTCCTGGGTGTCGTCGCCAATGAAATAAGGTTCAGTGTGGCCCACTGTGAATTGCTGTGGCGAGTGAGTCGATGATGCGGGCGGCGGCTTCCGTGCAACATTCATCCTGCACAGCGCGGGTCGAGCGAGCAGAACTGCCGACGACGGGCGACCGAGCGGTTGCGTCACGCATCGTCATCTCGATCTCGCTTTGCACTTTCACACCGTGACATACAATTTGGGTTTGGCTGGCTGGGTGTGGGCGAAGGCGAAGGCAGACGACAGCTCGCGCATGAACGCGTCGGGGCTGATTGCGCTGACGTGCGAGATCGCGATGGGCGATGCGATCCACTGGGAGGTCAGGTCGGCGGGGCGGTGGCTGCGAGGGCACGCTGGGGGCATCAGTGCCTCGTAGGGCAGGAGCGGGCACACATGGACCTACTGTTGGGGGCTCACGTGCGCGCGCGCGGCGTATGCGTGCAGAGTGCGGACATGTTCGGGTCGGGGGCTTGATTGACCGACGCGCGAAGGTACGCGGGCACGCCACGAGCAACACGCGCGAACCTAAGTTAGTCAGGGCGCGATAAGCTGTCATATTCAGTGGGCTGACGATGGGCCAGCAGCGACTGAGCCCGCCCACGCGTTGTCGTATTCAGCCCGAGTCGCCCCTGTGCCTCTGCGAGGACAAGGGTAGGTTCAGATGCTGGAGGAGAACCGTGATGGGAGCGACAATGTCGAGAAGAACGAACGCGGACGCGGGCAGAAAGATCGAGCAGGACGTTGCCGAGATGGGCCGCCATCGTCTCTGCCATCACTCGCTGAGATCGCATCGCCGGGTCCGCATTTGGGCTGCTCAGCCAAACGTGGCGAGCCGAACCTGCGTGCTCGCTGGAGCCCGCGACGAAGTCCGCTGCTCTTCCACCGTCATTTCGCATTTGTATTGTAGGTCTTTGCCCGCCTCCGACGCCCTGTGCCGCGTCGTGGCCCGCGGCGTGTCCATCTCGTCGTCATGTGCAGCGATTCCGCACGCGCTACACGCTCGCTGGCACCGCGACCCCTTGCTGCTAGTCCGAATCACTACATGCAATCGACACGCTCAACACGGCCCTTCATCAGATCCTAGCCACCATCAGCTGCAAGCGGCTAGTGGACCCTCGCCCGCCGAAGCGATGCCATGGACGTCGTCGTGTCTCCAACAACGTAAGCCGACGCTGTCGTCGTTTGCTGATGGCGGTCCCGATTATTTAGCACCAAGCTCGCGCGGGCACAGCCGCGATGGCACGACGCGAGCGGGCGCCGCCAGCCAATCGACGGCGCGTGCGGACCCAACGTGTCGGCTGCGATTGGAGAGGCCCTTGGGATTGTTTACATTATCCGCGAGGACGCTTTCTCACCGGGCCGCACGCGTGAGGCGCATGAGTCGAGCGTCGTCGCCAGTGCAGCGACTGCATCTCTCCTGGTTTGGGCATGGACCGCGTCCCTGCGCTGGACTGACGGCAGCCCCATCGGGAGTTGGACAAGGCCGCGAAATACGCTTTCGACTGGCTGCGACTGGCTGCAGTTCAGACGATCATCATCATACAGTCGCTTGGCGCCCGCGTCTCGCCGTGCCTTGGGTATGTTCTCACGCTGTGTTTGCTGCAGACTAAGCTGGACTAAGATCCCTTTCTGTGTTTCCAGAAGAAACAGCCCCGTCGATTTAATTTTCGTCTGCCCAAATCCGAACGCGAGATCACGTTCGGATATCCATCTCTGCCGCGACGGTTTGTACCAATCTGTGCCTTGCCCAAGATGCGCTTCGCACTACAAATACTCGACGCCATCTCCCGCTCCGTCCCCTTCGACAGATCCCTTCTCCCTACCAAAAATCCTCCCAGGTTCTCTAACCATGTCGATGTCTCCCGCCACCAGCCCCCGGCGCAGCACCCGCGCTGCCGCCGCCCGCCACAACGCCCCCGACGCCGCACCCAGTCGCGTCGTCGACCCCGGACGGTCGATCACCGTCCGCCCCGCCGTCGTCCAACGCGACGCTTCGCCTGAGGACGAGGCATCCGGCTCGATGCCCAACACCACAGGCGACGCCGTCCAGTCCATCCTCAAGGCCCGCAAGTGCTGGCGCAGCATCAAGGGCAAGGAGGAGGCCGTCTGGCCGCCCGAGCTCGAGGCAGCGCTCATTGAGGGTGTGTTCGTCCATTTTGTGTGTCGCGATCGGCGCTGATGAGCGTGCACAGGCCTCGAGAAATATAAACCCGCCGAGTCCAAGTCGACGCGCGTGCTCGGACGCTTCCCGATGCGCAACAAGTTCGTCGCAGACCATATTTATGACACCACGGGCATACGCAGGACGCCCAAACAGGTGGGCAGCCGCATCCAGCAGCTGCGCGACACCAACTCCGGGAAGCACAGTCAGTCGCTCTTTGTCCCGCTCGTCGCCGCCACTGACACTCACCACCGCGACAGTCCTCAAAGCGATCTCGGATCGCCACTACGCCATGATGCACCCCAAGCGGCACGCCGCGCACGCGCACACACAGGCGGGCTCCTCCCTCCACGCCACGACCTCGCGCGCCGTCTCGCACGCGCCGCGCCCCGCCACGCCGAGCACGAGCCACGTCTACATCCAGACGCTCCCGCCGTCCGCCGCCTGGCTCGGCGGGCCCTGCGCGCCGGGGCCCGCCGCGCGCGCGGACCTGCACTCGCAGGAGCCGCGCCCGCTGACGCTCGTCGACCCGACGGTGACGTTCACGTCGCCCGGGCAGAGCGCGTGCCAGTCGTCCTTTCGCGTCTTCCGCGACGGGCACCTCGTCCACGACGAGATGACGCCCGTCGCGGTGCAGCCCGCGCCCATGCCCGCCCACGCGCACGGGCAGCAGGTGTACATGTACAGCACCTCGCTCGTGCCCGCGTACTGGGCTCAACTGTGTGCCGTCGAAGGTACATCCTCCTTCTCGATGTCACATGTTGGGGATGAGGCTGATCGCGCTTGACTGCGCTGCTGTTAGATCCCGCGTCGTACACGATCCTTCAGGAAGTCATCCGTATACCCTATTCCGCGCCGCCCGCGCACGATACCCCGCCCGACGTTCTGCTCTCTGTCTACTACCACTTCATCGACGCCACGCGCTCGTCCCCATCGATGTCCCCGCCGCTGTCCCCGCACTCGAGCTGCGACTCGGAGCTCGACTACCGGCCGTTTCCCGCTGAGCCCTCTGTGAGCCAAACTTATTATTATTGCCGCCCGCCACAGACGTCTAACCCAGAGCGCGTATTCCAGCCTCTCCTTGCCCCGCTCGCGGACACATTCGGCCTGCACGACACACTCGACTCGGCCGCCGTCCCAGGGCTGATCCAGCCGTACGAGGACGCGTATACGAGCCAGCCGGGGAGCCCACTGGTCGACATGCCCCTGGTCGGGCTCTCCCAGTGGGGCTACACCCCGCCCGCGATGCTCGCCGCGGAGCTGCCCGCGCCTGTCAGTGGCGGCGACTACTTCGACACGTCGCTCATGTTTTCGCCGCATGTTTTCTAGCCAGAGCCCGTGTCCGTGTCCGTTTTCCGCGCACCGTCATCTATCGCGCCGTGCCCCCACTCCCACGCGCATATATCCTTTTCGCCTCGATCGCTTTTCGCATTGTAGCATGTCGTCACCTCGCCGCCCCGCCGCCCGGCGCCCCCGTCCCGCTGCTGGAGGGGGCTGTCAGCTGCGTTATGCAGCGCACCTTAACAGTACATATTGGGTTTCTTGCGAAGCCCCTGCGGGCCACCTGTTCCATCAAACTGTATCTCCGATTGCGTTTTGAATTACTCTACTGTAGGAGCCGCCCCCGCGGCTGTAATACGATCAGAACATGTGCTGTATTGGGTGTAGCCTAGCGTGACGCGGTGTGACGGCTTCGTGATGGGCGTGGGGCTGAGCCTCGACCTCGACATGGGAGCGTCCGGGCGAGCTTTTTTGTGATTATCATTGCAATTTCTGTGGGGCCTATCCGCACGCAGGACAAGGGTCCAATCCCGTGGCGGCCTCGCGTTTGGCCTCGCGATTGGAGAGCGCAGAGGGGTGCGATTGGTGCGCGAGGCTAGCCCAATCAGAGGAATAGGTTCAGCTGGGCGTAGAATACGGTATGTTGTGTATTATTCGGCATGCTATCTGGGCTTACGGCAGACGTCTTTGATAAAGTAGCATCTAGGGTGAGGGGGCGGTATGCAGAATCAGGGATGCATTTCTAAATTCTGTACCGATGCGAACGTGCGAAGGCGAAGAGACGAGCATATTGTAACTCAAGCTCTGAGCTCGCAGCGCAAGGTTCCTTCAGATGTGCGGGCTTCTAGTGAATCGTCGCGGGAATACCGCTCGGAGATTCGACAGCATCGACAGCCTCTGCGCACTCGCAGACGAGGCAGTGGGATATGATGTGATCTGGAAATGGAGAATAAGCATGTTGCCGGCACGGTGCGTGATCGAGTTGGGAACAACAAGAAAGGGTCTGCGCGCCTCGCCGGGGCGATCTTGAGAACGTGATCTGCCCGTGGGCAGACTGGGACTCGGGCGGTGGGAGAGGTTGCGTAATGCGCACTTGAGCTTGTGTTCTGCGTTAGTGTTCGGGAAGAAACTCGTAGGTAACTTACCGGGTGTTAATTAACCATGTAAATAACTGGTTAATAACGTTTCTTACATCAATCGGGCCGAGCGACATGTAAAATATGTAAAAAACTCAGGGCGATACCCAGGGCCTATCGAACAACAAAGACAACAGCCAACGACCTTTAGCGAGGCCACATAGTGGTTCCGCCGATGTCAGACAAGAGCGTTACTCGAGACCCTCGTGCGCAGTGCGCACGAAGATAAGTATATCGACGGCAAACTTGCTTTGCACGGCTACGCTACTATCTGGAGTTCAAAATACGGTTGGTCGATGAATGAATAAGTAGGTATGAAGCTCGAGATACCCTTCGACATGCTGTCCGAAACACCGTGGCCGTGCAATTAGCAACTATAGCGGTCGCTCCAATCGTGTCGACAAACGAGACAGTGGCGAACTGGAACCCGGACTACATCTGCACAGGGCAGAAGAATCTCAATCAAGCTTTATTGGATGTAACATAGTTTTTTTTTGCAGCTCCTGGTGTTATTTACGAATGTTACCGCTATTCTTTACGTTCTTAACGCGTTATTTACGTGGCGCTAATCGTGCGCTAATCGCGAGCGCTGGAGGGTAAGAAACGTATCTGACCTGAGTTTTTCACCTACTTATCGGACCATATGTTACTTACCACCTGTTACTTACCGGCCGGGAATTTCTTCCCGAACACTATTCTGCGTGTCCTAATACACGAAAGCGGCGCCGTATGTCGCAAGACATAGGACATACTTCCATTGCGGAATGGACATCCCTGTTATCCCATCCCGCGTATCCTGGTGACGCGATGGGCACGAGGATCTGGACGGGCGCGAGCCGTGGTGCTGGACTGCGCTGCCTTGTTTCTGTCACCCAGCATCGTACACGAGGCGAGGGGAGCTGCAGCTGCGACAGGGATCGGGGGCAACTTCGGCGCAATGAATATGAACATGAACATGAACATGAACACGAGGATGACGCTGGGCCGACGATGTCGGGGTGCGCAGCCTAGCTAGCGAGTTCTCCCGGTCAGCAGGACGTGAGCTCGAGGTGCGAGGCCTGGGATGCTTGTGGGGCCCACCGCCACACAACGCTAACAGAGAGCTGCAGCGGGGCGGCGCGTGCGATTCAACGGGCGATAGAGTTGGACGATGCGGCGCCAAGCCTGGATTCGCCCGTGAGTGTTCGGGGCGACGGTCGATGGTCAAGAGTGAATGCAGCAACGCAGCAGGTCGGTAGCTTGTGTCCGCGGGGTGCGCCCGCCGTCCCACACACCCACATCGACGCCGCGATTGGCAACGTCATACCCGCGCGAGGGCCCGACCGCCGCGTTCCGCCTCCCTCGCCCGTTCGCACACATAATGATAAAGTTCAATGCCAGGGAGCGCACGCACGCCTGGGAAGGGGAGAACGCATCTGCGATAGCGTGCTGTCAGCGCGTCAGTGGCCAGCCAGCTCCCACACAAGGAAAGGGAAGCCCGTACCCACGGTCATGCGGTCAGGGTCATGCGGTGCGTCCCCCGGCCGTGCGGAAATCGACTAGAAACGGCACGAGATTCTGTGGAACCCATCTGGCCTGTAGGGTGTTGTTCGCCGGCGAGGAAGCGAAGGCTTGCCTTGGGAAAGTGGACCGTTATGGTTACATGAATAGCCCAGGCGAATACAATGCAATCGGCGCACACACCGTTATAGACACGAGCGCCGAATTAATGCAGAGATAGCCACGGATATGGGGGCGTTCTCGTCCAGAACAAAGGTCAGCAGAGCCCATATCCTCTGCGGACCTCGCGTTCGGGCGTGACATGGGAAGGGCGACTCTATTACGCCACTCAGAGCCCAGAGGACTTGGTCTCTTCCGGGCAGCAGTGTCAATGAGGGCGACGCCACCCCTTTTCCAACGCGATTAGAGTTGCAGGGATTAGATTATGCGAATGTGCGAACGTGGCCAACGTCGTAGACCGGCCGAGGTGGGGAGCACTGTGAGTGCGGCACGTCCAAGGACCAATTGCGGGGGCAGTCACCCGTAGACACCAGGACCGGAAGAGATGCGGTGAGAATGCGGCCAGAGGGGTTGGACGACACGCAGAAGCACAGCGGCCCGTACGTGACGAGCCGCAGACCGAGTTCCGTGCTCGCAGCAGCAGCAGTATATCCTTATGAGGTGTAATATGCGTGTGCGGTCGACTCCGTTGTCATATAGCCTCGATAATCCGTGGCGGCCTGCGAGCGAACAGCCGTAATCCAGCTAACAGATTTCTACGACCGCGCGCCGCTGTGGAGAACATCAAGCGCAATACGGTAAAGGGATAGCGAAGACACGCGGGATTTCCGATCGTATTCTGTTCTTGTGCCTCCACTAGGAGCGGCATGTCAGCTGTAGCCTGTTCGCAGTGATCATCGGCTCGATTGACGTGTGGTTCTATTCTGTGGCTGGCAGAATGTGTGGCGGAGGTTCAGCAGCTTGCAGCTTACGCAGGGCCGCGGGACAAAGTTGTCGTCAGAACATGGCGAGGGACGCACGTCTAGAACGTGTTGGCTTACCGCACCTGGTCCCTTGGCAGCAGCCTGCGCTTTCTAACGCGGCGGTAGCTTCTGCCAAATCTCCGGATCCCGCTATGGGTAGACCAATGTCTTCTAGATCGTCGCTGAATGTCGGAGGTTGTGTGTAGACAACCCCACTTCCGCGTGCCCTGGATGCGCCTCCACGGTGGCTGCAGTTGAGTGACAGCCCCCTTGCTGCGGCCTTGTGCAAGCAAAAAACAACATCCTGTCCGACAGTGCGCCTGGGCTCACGCGGCGACAGGTGTTCGACCCTGAACGGGGTCGGCATGTTGAATAGATGCCCTGAAACCTAAGTCGTACGGACGGCGAGTCAGCGTTGATGTCAAGAAAGATGGTGCAGATTGTATGCGGAACTTACGTGACCAGGAGCTAGAAACCTGAAAGCCTGTTTGTCGGCTTGTAGCAGAGCACCCGCGTCCTTGGCAGATAGCGTTTCGTGGCGCGCGTTTCGGAAGGCGCGATCCGCCAATTAGACAAATCTATGCGACCGTAGAGATCAAGAGGAGTCAACGCCAAAGACGTGGCATGAGCCGACTGCTGTAGAGTCGGTCGTCATTATCCGAAAAAATGTGGATTTTGACTGATCATCTTGACAAGGAAAAGTGTTCGTCGGCACCGACGTTTTCGGGGAGAGACTAAATGTGAAAAGGGACCTTGGTTGTCATTTGAGTCAACCGTATCTAAGCGAGTCGTCTTGTAATCGCAGTCAAACCGCTGTAGGACCCTTTCTTTGTTTTTGATGTTTGATGCTTCGGTATTTCCGGGTAAGGACGTGGCCGCTATTTAAAAAAACTGTTCTGGTCGTCCTGCAAAAGACAAAAAAACGGGTGACCCCTACTCCCATCATGATACCGAGGATACGCAATTAAAACGTATCTTTGTTGGCGTAAATGCTGGTTTGTTCACGACGTAGTGTCCTCGGAACAGCGACAAGGCGGTGAGGCGGTACTTTGTCGTTACTAGCCGCTTCTTCGGCGCCTTGGGATCCGCTGTTATAAAACCCCCGGAGATATAGGCTAACAAGCCCCGCTACGTCGAGGGTCGACGGGAGCCTCAGGCGAATGACGAAAGTTGCGGCCCAGCGTGCGACGTATCTGCGAAAGGGTATATGTTCAGAGGCGCAGCGCTTGACCAATAGGTTTGCAGGTATATACCGTCATCAGCCTTTATCACGTCTTGAAACTCCCGCCGGCGAATACAGTTTGACTCTCTTCGCCTCCAGCTGTCGTGCGGTGTGTTTGGGCTGCCTGGGGCTCTCGTCATGGCCGCGCTAGTCAACGTTGGGTCTGTCGTTCTGCTGCGTCGCGGGCTACAATTTCACAAGTTCAAGCGGAGTTTGGAACGGGGACGCGCGGTCTAGATCGCCTCTGGGCGCTGTAGCGCGCTTGTGCCAAAATGAGATGGCGGCGCGGACCGCGAGCTCATTGTCGCTGTCCCTGTTGTCGATCACTACCACGGCCACGCTAGCCAGGGGGTCTCTGGAACGGCTCACGCTCATTTCGATGCGCTTAGGATAACACTTGCTTTTTGTACGCCACCACCCGCCACACCAGCTACATGGACGACGAAATCGAATTTATCGGTATGAACCTCGTCCCTGCGGTTGGACATCGTTATCGGCAGCATTCTCGTCGCGCAACGCCCGTAGCTGCTCCTAACAACGTTATTGAGGTTTTTGACTCTGACGATGGGCCGTTCCAAGGGGCTCTACCTCATACTCCCGTCGCAGGACCCTCCCGAGCTGCGCAGGCTAGGTCGCCATTGGAGCAACCTCTCTTTCTTCCAGACGCGTTTCGCACCCCAAGTCCTCATCCAGGACCCTCGAATATAGCAGGAGAGACGAGACACGCGTCGTCATCTGCGTCCGCGGCGTCCCGCGCGCCTTCAATCGCCACACCGCCGCCCGTCACGTCGATCGACCATTATGTGGCGCAAGTGCTGGAGATCATCCCTGATGTCGACCCGGACCATGCAATGCAGCTTATTATGACGCACATGGACAACTACAAGGAGAAAGTTGTCGAGCCGGTGCTCCATCTGCTCTTTGAAAATCCCAATTACCCGAAGGTCGTGAAGGGCAAGGGAAAAGGGAAACGGAAGCGCGAGGATGACGAGGAGGAAGGGCCGCCACGATCCAAAGTCAAGATCGACTTCATGGATCGTGCTCGTCCGCGTGCCGAGTCGCGAACGTATGCGCCGGCTGCTCTAGTGCGCAACAATGCCCTTCTTTCTATATTATTTACTCACAGGAGTTCTAGGCACAATTATATGCTGATTATCCGTGTGCCCCCAAGAATTATGTCAAATCAGCATTTAATAAAGCGGGCAGTTTCTACGCTCCTGCCTTTTTCACTCTGCTGGCAGAGCGCAAGGATGGGAAGTTGCCTTGCAAGGCTAGATCGGAGCGTGATTTGGCGAAAGGGAAGGAGAAGGCTCTCTCTCATAACGACGAAGAGTTTGAAGAAGAGCGGGCGTGGGTGGTGGCGAAAGCGCAGGAAGATGCAGAGCATGCGGACGCAGCTCTGGCCGAGAAGTTGAACGAGCAGGAGTACGAGGAGGCAGGTGACGGTATAGAGTGCGGGTGTTGTTTCTCGACGTATCCATTCGTGAGCACCGCCTTCCGCACACCCACACACCCCGCTGACAGCCGTTCATACAGGACAAGATGATCCAGTGTCCCGAAGCGCATCTCTTCTGCATCGAATGCATGTCGACGTACTGTGAAACCTTGCTGGGATCGCACGATTCGAACATTGTCTGCATGGACCAGTCCGGATGCAAGCAGCCCTTCCCTGAGTCCGAGTTGCGCAGATTCCTTGCACCGAAGTTGTTGGCTCTGTACGACCGTGTGAAGCAGCGCAAGGAGATTGAGGCAGCCGGGTTAGAGAATCTGGAAGAGTGCCCCTTCTGCGATTACAAGGTTGTGATCGATAACCCAGAAGAGAAGCTGTTTAGATGCGAGAACGCAGAATGTGGCGCAGTGACGTGTCGGGCGTGTCAAAAAGCTGTAAGTTTCCTTGTGGCGATTCCAAGTTACATCTTTTATGAACTCACATTCCAGGACCATCTACCGAAGAGCTGCAAAGGTGAAGTGATTTCGGGACGTTATAGCCATTATTGCACCGTGAAACTCACGTTCTATTAACCAGAGATGGAAGAAGACAAGAAACTCGATGCACGGCATGTTATTGAAGAGGCTATGAGTAAGTGGCTCTCCAGTTCATTCCGACTTGGGGACTGACCGGCTTCTAGCACGAGCCCTCATGAGGAACTGTCCGAAGTGCACGAAAGGCAAGTAATTTTTCTGATATATGCGGGACAAGGGAATTGATCGTCTTGTCAGCCTTCGTGAAAGAGGCCGGCGTACGTGTTTCAGACTATTCGCTATTTGCCGACTAATTCTTACGGCTCTGACCAACTCAGTGTAACAAAATGACATGCCCTCAATGCCGCACCGTCTCCTGCTATGTGTGCCGCAAGATCATCAACGGATACGAGCATTTTGACCAAGTTAGTCTTTTCTATCTTCTGGTATCACACGCAATTTGTTATTTACAGCTTCTATTTGCAGACTCCCGGGGGTCATCCAAGGCCTAAGGCTCGCAAATCGGATAAGTGCCCGCTTTGGGACACGGTGGAACAACGGCACGCCGATGAGGTTTGTGGTCGCAGCCATATGACTGATCTGTACTCTTTGTTCGGTTTGTTCGCTGATGTCCATCTTTCAGGTCGCTGCCGCAGCTAAGCAGGCGATGGAGGAATACAAACGCGAACACCCGGGTGTGGAGGACAAGGACATACGTGTGGAGCTGCCGAAGGCCCCGGTCGCGGGCCCTTCGAACCAACGCGCCGTAGCGGCGCCCGCTGTCCACCACCATGCGCACCATGTGCACCACGCGCATCATGCCCATGCACACATGCCGCAACTTATTGCGCACCGACAAATGCTGCCTCCTCTGCAAGCACCACAATTGTTTGGCCTTCCGCACATGGTGCAATTGCCAGGCTTGCAGATCGGAGTTGTCGGCGGTGGCATAATGGTACCGCAGGTGCAATACGCAGATCGTGGTCCTGGATACCAGGTGAACATTAACTTCGAACCACGACAGATGCCAGCGGTGCCAGCGATGCCCCAGCCCCCGCCCCCAGCTCAGGTATATCCTCCGGCACCTCAACCACCACATCGGTACGGTGCGCGAATGCAGAACATGGGTGCACCACCGCCCGTCGCACCGCCTATACAACGTAACAACCGTAATGTACCTGATCCTCCAGAGCCCCAGCCTCCAGCCAGGAGGCCAGTACGGCGCGCTCGAGCGAGGAATGGTCGGCACTAATTGTGGTCGTCGGTGGTTGATCAAGAGCGAACCGTTCATCTAACTCCATCTAATTTTTGCAGCATAGGTATCGTACTGCACTGTAAACCTTTTTGTACAGCATCTCTATGGTATATTGCAAACCGCTCTGCAGTTTTGAACTTTGGTCGCCGCCCTCCTCGTTGGCGCTCGCGGTCCGACATACCTCGGCGCTCGGTGGCGCGCTTGGGCGCTAGATATACGGAAAAGGAAAGGAAGACGTCGGGTTAGTCGCCGATGGATTAGGCAAGTGTCTGTTTTTCTCTCGTCGTCGTCGTGTGCCGCGGCGGCAACGCTGGTGATTCCGAACCCCGACGCTCGTCCCGACGCGCCGAGCGGCTTCCTGCGCCCGCCCCCGTCACGTTTGGTTTGTCGTCCCCGGTCGGTTGAACCACAACCATCACGTCAGTTGTCGAGCCTTGGCGGTCGACGGCGTGCCTTCCCCGCTTTTTTCATCAACACTCCCTCCTGGCCGGAATTCGCTCCTTACAGACAACGACCATGTTGGCAAGATTCCTCGCGACGCTGCTATGCGTCCTCCCGGCTTTCGCAGCCTCCGCGGCGGACTGGCAGAGCAGGTCTATCTACCAGTTGGTCACGGATCGGTTCGCGACCTCCGATGGCAGCAGCCCGACGTGCAACACGTCTGACCGCAAGTACTGTGGCGGGACGTGGAAGGGCATCGTCAACAAGCTCGACTACATTCAGAACATGGGCTTCGACGCCATCTGGATCTCACCCGTTGTCGCAAACCTCAACGGAACGACGGCGTACGGCGAGGCGTTCCACGGCTACTGGACCCAAGACCTCAACTCGCTCAACTCCAACTTTGGCTCTGCAGATGACCTTAAGTCGCTTGCGACTGAGCTGCACAAGCGCGGAATGTACCTCATGATCGACGTCGTTGTGAATCACGTTGCGTCGGCCTCTAACCCGCCCAACTATTCGATATATCCTGCGCCCTTCAACTCGCAGGCGTCGTTCCACAACGAGACATTCATCGCTGCATCTGACTACGACAACAACCAGACCGCGGTTGAGCAGAAGTGGTTGGGTGACACGAACCTGCCGCTCCCGGACATCAACACTGAGGACCAGAACATCGTCAATACGTACAAGACGTGGATCGCTGGGCTCGTCAGCAACTACTCGGCCGACGGTATCCGTATCGACACTGTCAAGCACGTCCGCAAGGACTTCTGGCCGGACTTTGCGAGCTCCGCCGGAGTGTACACTATCGGCGAAGTCTTGCACAACGAAACGTCTTATGTTAGCGCATACACGCGTAAGTCCGGTCTCTTTCTAAATATGAACCAGGCGCTCATCCGCAAATTAGAGGTCATTGACGCGGTACTCGACTATCCCGACTGGTTTGTCGTTACAAGCGGCTTCCAGAACAACCAAGGGAAGCTCTCGACGCTGGTGTCGACCTACCAGGAGTCGCAGAAGTCGTACAAGAACGGTACTTTCTACGCCGGTGCTTTCCTCGAGAACCATGATCAGCCTCGGTTCCAGAGCCTCACACAGGATCAGGCAGTATGCTTATTTGTTTCTGTCTAACTCCTATGTGTTGCTCAAAATCATGTCTTATAGCTCGTGAAGAACGCTATGGCTTGGCCCTTTGTTGGCGACAGTGTTCCCATCTTGTACTACGGTCAGGAGCAAGGATACACTGGCGGCAACGATCCTGCCAATCGTGAAGCGTGAGTGATATCCATTCTATTTTGTATAAGCTATTCACGTTCTTTTGTAGGCTCTGGCTTTCCGGCTACGAGACAGACAAGCCTCTCGTGACCCACGTCCAAACCCTCAACGCCGCACGTAAGGCCGCTGCCGTAGCCAACCCATCGTTTTATAGCACCCCCGCGACGTTCTACTCAGTGACCGACGACAGCTTCGCCGTGTACAAGAAGCCGATGCTCGCCCTCTTCTCCAACAAGGGTGCCGGCACCGCGCCGCAGTGGACGATTGGCGACAGCATCTTCGACAAGAACGAGGCACTCGTTGATGTGCTCTCTTGCACGTCGGTCAATGCCGACGGCAATGGTGGCATCAACACGCAAAGCTCGGACGGTGCCCCCATGGTGCTGCTTCCGGCTTCCGCCCTGGACAAGAAGGGCACGCTTTGTTCGAGCCTTGCGTCGGGCAGCCAGGCGAGCGGCGCCGTTCCGGGCGTGTCGTTCTCGATGGCAACCCTTGGTGTCTCGCTGATGGTTGCGACATTCGTTGCGCGCGTTCTGGCTTAAATGTCGCGCAAAGCTGTTTGTACATTTAGTCGAACTAAGGAACGGAACCCCTGGACGATGTGCTGCACATCACGGACTACTTACTACTCATGACACACATTCACCGCCACATTCTAACAACCATCGCTACCCTCTACGTCCTAACCTCCTCCCTTCCTTCGTTGCACGAGACTAGCTACGGTACACGGACTACGGACAGCACTCTATACGATAGAGATCCAGCCTTTGTAGCAGGAGCATTCATAGCACAAGTAGACAAGTACATGCAGATGCTTGTCGGATACGCCACATACTAGTAGTACAAGCGCGCTCGTAGCAATAATTACTGTAGCTCTCAGGACAATCATCTATATGCCCACGACCGCTAGGGTGTCAGTCACCTATGCGTGATGCCAAAATATGCAGGCGGAATAAAGGTTACTGTTCTCAGCAGCAATCTTGACAGTGGCGTTGGTGGCGGACAACCTCAGGCTGCTGGACGATGGACGTCGGGGTAGGGCGCCTCTCAATGCACCCGCGGGCTGATATTTTTGTCCACGTGGCGGCCACGTGGAAAACTCGATCGCTTGAGTATAAATTTTGGGCCTGCGCATCTTCGACCGACCCTCCACTTGCTTTCGTCGTCCTCTTTGTCCTGGTCCGTTGTTCGGTTGATTGGGTGTGTATCGGTGCTGGTGATCTTGGACTAGTGTGAGTGTCTTGTCTTGTTTATTCACATAGCGACTAGTTTGCTTTCTGTGATGACCTTATTCTCTTCCCCGTCCTACACGACCATGCCGAGTCATAGAGTAGTCTGTTCGCAACGGACTCGCGTTTTTCGAAGCGCATAGTGTACTTGCCAGTGCCATTTCGTCTGAGCTTTTCTTCCACTTCTCATCATTGCTCCTCGAACATCACAACTAACAATTTTCAGTTCTTATAGATTCATGTCACTCTTTCAGTCGTCCTCAAGCATATTGTAGTTTAGGTGAGTACAAGTTCATGTTTCCTGCACGAGCCTATTGCTCCCCCTCTCGTGATGAATATCACCTTCATTCGCAGTTTTCACTCAAGTGCCCTCCCGTGCGGGAGTACTCCCCCAATGCCGAACGTCTATATTCCCCCTCTTGCTGTGCGGAACCCAATATCGTGTAGTGGAGTGCGGGCCGCCTTTATGGTGCGCTGGGCGGGACGTGGGGGTCGGCACGATGCGGGTCGAAAGTACCTTCCTTTGGATGTCTGATCCTTCCTCTGTTTTGCGCTTATGTTCAAGTATTGCATGCTGATTAGCTTTCGCTTGTCTAGGTTCTACTTGTTTCTCCTTTGTGTATAATGTCCCCTCATGTACTGGACATACGCCGTGATTCTCATATCTCAATGACATCGCTTGCCGCGTTCACCCAAACTTTCTTCTCGCTTATGCCTACACATCCATCACAAGTCTGTCATCATTCTGAGTATCTCTGTTCATTCAATAGGTAAGCTCATGGACCCTGTGTCCCTCGAAGAACATCGTTGCTCGGAGCGATTTTATTGAGATGCTCCTCGGAATGAACTCAAAGCGTCGACACCCAACTTTTACTGGTCTCGACCGGAAAACGTGGATCGCTTAGACAAGTACCCCCAAACGGCTTTCTTACAGCTATAATACAGGCAATTGTACACACTTGCAACTTTACTGGGGATTTCGAAGGATTTTGTGAAGTACCATTTCACGTATGACCGGCGGTGGCGCAAGGCTGGTAGGGCTCTTCGAGATATTTGATCTCTTCTTCAGTGAGTTGGATATCCACGGCACCTACATAGCGATCAGACTCGTGCACTACATCATTAACGACGATACTTACCGATGATATCCTCCAGGTTTTTCAGGCTTGTCGTACCGACGATGGGAGCCGTGACGCCCGGTTTGGAGAGACTCCAAGCAATGGCAATCTGGGCCATCGTGGCGCCCTTCTTCTTCGCTATCTCCTCCACCCTGCAATCAAGTGAGCGTTCCGGCCGATAGTTCAAGGATCTACTGAGGACCACAAACCTGTTGACGATATCAGGGGTGCCGCTGCCGGTATAGATGGAGATCCACTGGTCGGTCTGGGCCCGGGTGGTACTCTTCTGTTCACTCAATGGCCGGGTGAGTACACCTCGAGCCAGAGGCGACCAGGGAATGGACCCGACGCCAAACATCTTCGTATGCGTCAGCGAATCTGACCAAGAACATAACTCGAGTGGTCAAGCCGGTCAAGCGCCATACCTTCAGGGTGGGGAACATCTCACGCTCTTCTTCGCGGTACACAAGACTGTGGTGGTTCTGCATTGAGATGAATGGCGTAAGCTTGTTCTGGATGGCGTAATCTGCTGGCGTGTCAGCGATGAATGCCGGCTTGCACACTGTTGGACGTACTCTGCATAGCATGGACTACGAAACAGGCTGTAAGTAACTTTCTTTACGGGGCGAATATAGCGTTCACTGACATTGGTAAGCCCAGCAGGAGCTCATCCCAATATAGCGCACGTAACCGGCCTGGACAACATCGTGGAGAGCCTGCATGGTTTCTTCGATAGGCGTGTCGTAGTCAAATCTGTGGCCTGCAGACCATATAAAATTCGGAACACAAGACGCCAGAAGCACTCACATTGCAAGAGATCAATATAATCGAGCTGTAAACGTTTCAAGCTGGCTTTCACGGAGTCGATAATGTGCTGAGTGCATTTTCAAGCTTCGTCTCCTACAATCAATCACAATCGACTCTTACCTTGCGGTTCAAGCCTTTCTGTTGTATAATCCCGATGTCCTCTGGTTTCTGTCCAGAGGCTAAGAGGTTCATACCGTACTTGGGTGCGACTGACCCATAAACCTGTCAACGATAATACTCGGCCCAATTTATTAACGCACGGACTACACGTAAACTCACCTTGGTCATAACGACGATTTCCTCGCGAGGCAGCTTCAGCTTCTTGATCGCATTGCCCAGAATGACCTCGGACAGGCCATTGGAGTAAACCTATTGGGAGTGTCAAAGATAGCCTTTCATCGTTGGGGAACGTTGGGACAAACGTTGGCTGTGTCGAACGACTGTATGCCATTGTCATACCTTTGGGGTGAGCGATATCACCGTCAGCCATGCACACGCAATTGTCACCGAGCGTATTAAGCTCAGAGGCCCCGGGTACTCACGCGAACTTGATATGTTTGATGGCTTCTTCTTCCTCAAGCACCCATCCTTGCCAGCCTTTGTCGCCGTAGGACATACAGCCGAGAATGATCTTGGACACCTTGAGCCCCGAATTACCGAGGCGTACTGGTAGTAGGGCGGATGCATGAGTTCGGGTTCGCCGTCTACCTTGAAGTGCTCACCATACGGCATCTTCTTCGTAGAGGTAGACATCGTGGCTGTACTTCACAAGAGCGTGGTACCGTTTTAGTTGCACTAGCAGATTCCCATCGTGTTTATATATGCCGCGAAATCGGGCTTCCTGAAGTGATGACGATGGGGTGCCGTGCCGCGTCCCAATCTGGGGTGCGTCACCAGCTGGTCAGACCAGTCACAAGCTACAACTACGTGACCGCGATGGTGGGAAACAAACATGGAAAGCACTTCTATTTAGACACAGCTATCTGCTACCTACCGTTCTTCCTGCTGAGTCACAACGTTGAGAAACCTTCGAACCAGGAGCGAAAGATATCGTGCACCGAAATAAGACGCGATACTCGGGACCAGAAGGGGTCAGTGCAAGTAATACATTGCTGAACTCATGCAACTACCAAAGGGTTCCTGGACAGTATAAAGTAGACAGTAATCACTAACTCCCTCGATATAGCGATATAGCGAGAGTCTGCACCATTAGTAAATAGTCATATTGTGCGCTACTTGATCTTGAGGATACATTACGGCTGACTTCTGACTACTCCCACCCACGTAGTTACATTAGAGTGTACTTTTAGGATGTGCATCTGAGGCCGGTTTTCCAACGCTAGCTGATTGTACGATATCCGATATCCAAGACTCTGGCCGGGATCTAGAAATCAAAGTTATCCAGTTCAGATTGCACCTGCTCGAGTCGCGCTTTCTTGCGGCTAAGCTCATCGCGCCGCACCACAATCGTCGGGTCCTCGGCAAGATAGCCTGCGCATCGCACGGCGGCCTTATGCGTCCCTAGCCCCAGCTTCTCGATCAAAAACCCTTGGGCGGACTCAGCCACCGCGAAGAGGAACTGGCCGTCGATCATCATCGGCACATAGTCGATGACCCGCTGTAAATAGATTGTCAACGTCAGATCGAGCCTTGCTGAGAAGCGTGAGCTACGCACCTTGTAGGCAACCTGGAAATACGCGCGGACTTCGGCCATGACCTCCATCTCGCTCTCATAAATGTCTTGCTCTCGGAGCTTCGCGAAATCGTTCGCTGTGATACCATGATAACCCAGCATAGCCAATGCAGCTAAAGCCTCCCTTTCGTGTTGCTCCCGATCCTCGTCGTTCAAGACACGTTTCTGTCCTGCGGATGCAGCGGCAGCGGCAGCCGCTGCCGCTGCTGCCCCAGCGGATGGTGGACTCGATGGGGCAGGACTTGGGGACTTAGTAACATTGGTCTCGTTACGGAAGGGGTTTGCACCAGCGGAAGATGAGAATGTGAAGCTGTTTGCGGCAGGCACAGTAGGCGTTGTAGCTGTTGCCTTCGACGAGGAAGCAGGAGCGCCGGAAAACGCGTTCATGCCATTACTGAATGCGGACTCCGTCCCGGTACTCCCGAAACCGCGAAAACTCGTCGACCCGAACACATTGACAATCTATATATCCGGGACGTCTAGTCAGCTGTGTTCACTGTAATACATATAGATACAGAGACGTACATCGCGCTTTCCTCCGGGTTGAGGGGTGGTCTTCGTCAGCTGTCCTACTTTGATTCACCTATGTTAAAAGGAGATGACAGCTAGATCGGACGAGCAAACGTACCTCCGTTCCCGACTTCCTTCTCTGCGGCTCGTTTCTGTTTCTTTGTGGGCGGCTGCCCCTCGGCAGTGGCGGCGGCTTCTGCACGGGCAGCCTTATACTTCGACAAGTACTTGTCTTTTGTTACTTGTAAGTAATGTCCGTTCTGGGTGTATGGACGTTTTTCGAGGTTAAGGACACTCTTGAGGTTGATCCAGGTAGCGGAGTGCTTATTCTTCAACAGCTCGCGAATTGCCTGCCTGTATGGTCATAATAGTAGCATTAGTCGAGAATAACGCATATTGACGAAATTCGCACGTAATGTGTGTCGCGAGATGGTCGTATCGCTTGAAACGGTCCTTGACGAGTGACAGCAGAATTGTCTCAAAGGCCCTATATATGCTTGTGAAGCAGTTCTGCGTGTCTGTCTCCCATGACTCCTGAAACTTCTCTATCAAGGAGATCTTGGACGAGTAAGGAACGTTGTTTGGAAGTTCCCGCGCGAGAGACAGCTGAATGTGATTATGCACATCCTCCAAATATAGGAACTCGCGGCTCTGTAGACGGAGCACTTCACGATGATCGTCCCCATCCATGTCCGCATCGTCGGCATCGTTCTCGTCGAGGCGTAGACACTGACCAAAGTTCGTACCGGCTTCCTCTGCGCAAGGATACGGCATGAAGGGCGGTGCAGATTCGCGAATGTCGCGTTTATATGTAGCGTACGTCCGGCGATTTGTTTGTACGAGGTCCGATGCACGGGCCTCGCCGCCCTTGACATGCAGCGTGATGTCGTTGCACAACTCGGTCACGAGTGTGAGCACGTAGGACGCAGGGTCGGAGGTGATGGCAGGCGGTATGTCTTTGAGTTCCCTGCTGCATTGGTCGAGTTGACTTATAACCTCCTTGTGCAGTTTCGGGAGCCTGTAAACCACATCCATCATTATCATCAACTGCAGTGATCGTAATAGGGTTGAACTTACGACTCGTCAATAATCTTTGACAGCAGTTTGCTTAAGGATGCTACGAGGTTGTCTGTCCCAAAGCGGTCTCTGTGAGCTGACGTCTTCCATGGAGATGTCTTTGAAAAGAATTCTTTCTCCGCTGCGCGAGCTTGGGCCGTTGTGATGCCCCTAGAGCGTTCGTCATCATCTGGCTGCCGGGTACAGTAATACCCCAAAGCTGTAGGATGTCTCCGCTCTTCCAGGACGTCGAGCCAAAGTTGACGTGCTTTGGTAGCTCCCGGCGCGAGGGTGTCCGGTTTTGTCATGACCCCTATCGACACCCATGAATACTTTCGTCGCGAGAACAGAAAACAGAGCCCCTACCAATGGTCCTTAGACCGGATGGATCGGCCACTTTCGCAAGCTGTGCGGCCTTTTGGTTTTCAATGTCATCTTCAAAAGAGCTTCGTCAAGACTATGGCAGCAGTGCTTTAGGAGGTAAAACATACCACTCATCGGTAGAGTAACCAAAATGACGCAGTTGCCGCCTATGTTTGAAGTCACAAGGTCCTCAACAAGGCGGACTATGTCAGCTTCCGCGTTCTGAATGATACCTGTAAGTGTAAGATTCCATTATCAGCACTCATGACGCTTTCTTCGTGCTGGACTAACCGGGAAGATCCACGAATGCGAGATCAGTGAGCTCTGGTCCGGACAACTGCACACAAACGGTGTTCCTTGAGAATTTCAGCTCGTTGCGAGGGTCTTTCAATTGTGCGACAGTCATCCGCAGGTAGTCTGTTTGGGGCTTATTAGGATTTAGCACCGCAGCCTGTGCGCGCCGGAGTGCCAGCTCGACATCCGCCTTGTTACGAATAAGTTCGCCAAACTTGACTTCCTGAACCTTCTTCTTGCGCTCTCCGCTGTTATCAAATTCCCATCGTATGGACACCTGGCAAAACCATGGTTCCGAAGACGACGTGAGTCTGCATTCCATTGGACACCTTGTACAAGTGCCTGCGTCTCGTGGCACACTAATCTACTCAGGGGCAGTAAGTAACATGCCTGGCAGTAGTGTCATACTTACCCCAGAGATGGCCTCAACCAGGCTTGACTTTCCCGCTGACTGGTTCCCGATGACTGCGATACGAGGTAAATCCAGATCTGCTTGTGCTCTAACCGTGGTCGCTGTGAGCCAGGAGCAGCGCTGAGATGAAAAATCTAACGCACCCAATTGAGCGAAGTTGATTAATAAGAGACATATGCTGCCTTCTTCTCCTGGCATACTCAGAGTCCGAGCTTGTTACAAGAACGGAGGCATCTGAACTCCCTACCGCTACCGTGCCCGACTCCTTTGCGGCGTGTGGCTTGGACATCGAAAGAGTCGATGATGACGATGATTATCTACTGAAAGACTAAATCAAGAGAGACTTGTATATGTACCCCTATGCCGTTCGCTGTGAAATTTGCTCTTTAGCGCAACAATGTCTAGGAATGAGGTGGGTGGTCGTGGTAGAGTTCAAGTTCAACATGATGGCTGACACGCGACGCGAACCCCCAGAGATCTTATCTTATCTCTGCGATGTACTTGAACGTCCTCAATACGGTCTTGAAAACGTTAACGTTAATATGTATCGTCACTCGAACTGTTTCCAGAAAAACGATACGTAAACCGTTTTCTCAAGTTAACGTTTTCAGTTCGATCCGTGGTGAATCCTGCATATCACGCGAAGGGTCACGCTTCACGTGACAGTGACAGAGGTTAGCGCGCTTCAGCCGCGGATCGCTTTCTTGTCTTCCCACCTGCCCTGAGAACATCAAACTTGAAACCTGGGAATGGAATGAAGACGAGTTAAGTCCAGACTGGCAATTTGTAGCCCTTATTGCAACTGGCTCCGCTGATGCTGATATGTTTTGCGTAGGTGGGACCCGTACATGACCATGACAGTACATTATGCGAACTTCCCGAATTATTGAGGCCGGAAGAAGTCACTATAATTCCCGTGGGAATCACAGCCGCATCTCGCCAATATCAGGATAGAGTCTAATAGAAGACCATACGAATACTCTATCGTACCTTGTAAAGTTCCTCGTCATGTCCTCCCAGGAATCCGCTCCAGCAACGTGGTCATACCAAGGCTGAGAACGATGGAGCGTATACTATGCTACGCCACGTAGACATCTGAAAATGTGGAGAAAAAGACGTAAGACATTGTGACTCAACGTCACGACAATGGACGACTCCCCTCACTCCGTTGTCAGCAGCGATCAGACGCCGATTACAGCTATGGATCTCTGGAAACAGGCTTTCAGCACCGGAATGCGCAGAAATTTGACAGATCCCTGTCGTTTACAGCGCCGCAAACGACGGCGAGCTCCTGTGAAACATCGCGCTCGTGACCACTCAATTTCGTCCAGGCTCACCGAATATCGCATGTCCGAACGACAGGTCGCGAGAATGGGCCTCATACGATACTCTCGTCAACGCGTAGACCGCTTGACACGTCCACACCCTCTCATCGGTCCTCGGCCCAACGTCGGGCTGTTCCCACGGGTATCTACCGGCACCGAGGAGAGGCCAATATCGCCCTTATGCCGTAGATTGCCCGGACACCGCCCTTCCCGATATACTCATGGAAGCTGTACGGTGAGAATGGCGCCGCTTCTCGAGCCATATATCACTCCCAGCTACGTCCTCTCTGATGCACGCCAGCACCCAACCTTATCTCGTGCAATTCACTGCTCTTCTTGACCAGCCTTGGGCCTCAGCCAAGACACCGAGCAGCAAATAGCGCAACGAGAAGCTAGTACTCGCAGGATCAGCTATGGCGACGCTAGAGACCAAGGACTCTCGCTCAACGCTAGTCGAAGAGGCCGAACGTGCACGTACCAACGGCACTCCACATCCGCTACCACCTTCCCCCCTCACACCAGCCTCGCCATTCTCCGCTTCGTTTGATCCCAATGGGCCATTACCCATGACCCCCGAGTCGCCCCTTGCGCCTCTCATTCCTGCGCGCAGTCCTGCACGCCCGGAAGCATGGAGCCGAACTGTCTCTGCCTCGCTGAACACGCTCGCGAGCCAATTCGCCGCGGCATCGCAAGCATTGGCGACCCTCCCGCAGACCGCAGTCTTGGACATGGATGATGAGAGCACGACGAGCAGTTCTGCTGCGGTTGTCAGCATCCAGCAAGCGCAGGCGCGTCTCGAGGAGGAGCTGGATTCCCTGAGAGAGCAAATTACTGCGCTTGGGGAACACCGGCGCGCGGAGAAGGAGAAGGAGCGAGAGAATCCGATGATAGCGGATGAGGATATCCGTGATAGCATTGAAACACGGTTCCTGGGGATAGAGAAAAAGCTCGATGACTTGGCGGAGACTATCCGGTTGGAGTGAGTGATCCAGGCTTGTTCCTGAGGGAGATAAAGCTTCACTAACTTCAACGCCACAGCCAAGCGCGCCTTTATTCTCGCCTGCAAAATTCGACCATCACAACGAATAAGCAGACACTTTTCGCGCTTCCTATGGCCAATGGGAAGACACCTCCCTACTTCCCGGCCACCAAGGGAGAGTTCGAGCATCTCACCAGTGCGTACCCATAGCATGCCCTTGTCTGCGTGAAGCTGACGCTCGTGCAGAGGAACGCTACGAAGCGTTGCTCAAGGGGTACGGAGTGCCGCTCAAAGGCGATACTAATGCCAAGCGACAGACTCTGCGCGAATTTATCGGACTGAGTCCTCCTTCACAGAAGTGACCAGACGTGCTCTAGCGCAGCTGATTGCTAGAAGGGGTCTACAACGTTTTATGTCACTATCATGCAACATAGAGTAACACGAGTCGCCGTTTGATCAGCGTTTTGAGGGACCGCTTTGGCAAGTTCATATACCCTAGACTGCAATTCTGTCGAGCCCAAACACGGTCTTGTCCATTTAGGCGGATGTCGACAGGAAAATGGGTGGTATTGGCGGCTCTACACGTAGCTGTTACCCGCGTACGCGTCCGAACCTAAGCATATCCACATCCTCGCCCGCTTTGCCCATGACCACCTCATCCGGTATACTGTCCAGTCTCACGAGTTCGCGTCTGCAGTACGCAACGATATCCGCCATGAGCTCCGGATACTGAACGTACAGCCCCGCCTCCGTCGGCGCGAAGTCGTGCACGCCCGAGCCGTCATCCTTCGACTCCTCCGCCTCCAGTGCTCCGTCCTTGTCTAGCTTTTTTATCGACTCGACCTCGCCTCCAACCAAATTGATAGAGCGCCGGAAGTATGGCTTTTCGGGTGAGCCTGCCAAGGGGGATGATGGATAGACTATGCCTCGCGCCCCTCGTGCGCCGAGGAGGTTGCGCCAGACTGCTGCAGCCATTTCTGCATCGCCGCGCACGAGCCCGAGGTCGAAAGACATGCCCATGCCAGCCCATTGTTCGCGCATGATCTTCATCTGTCGTGATACCAGCCGTTCAGGTGCGTTTCCTTTGGGCAAGCCTTCACGGCTAGGAAGCGCATAGAAGGGTACTACGTTCGCAGGGAGAGTCTCGCCGCCGTAAGTAACTGCTGGGGGCGGAACTCGCGGCAGTATCCGGACTTTCGGCTGTAGAGCTAGGCGTATGCGGTCCTCGACATCAAGGAAGAAGTGGTCGATCAGTCCTTGGATATAATGCTTGCCCCACGGGTTCGGAAGTGCGCGTAACCGCACGGTCAGAAGCCAGACGTGCAAATTTGTTACAAGAAACCACGATTGAAACGTCGGGGGCAAGTGACAATCTGATGAAATGGTCCTCAGATAAAGGTGGGAGTGAATTGGTCAAGCACGTACCCTTTTGCCAGAAGTCTTTCTCCTCTCCCGCTTTGACTGCACAAACACTCTCGTACATGAAATAGGCTCTCCGCCCCGCGATCTGCTTCGGGCTGTTGTAGCCCATAAAGCTCATAAGTCCAAGAAGAGCACGTTTCGCCGTTGGGTTTCGTTGTACCAGCCTAGTAAGCCATGATTTCTGCTCAGGCTTGTCAGGTTCGGGTGTTGGTGTCGGAGCAGAGGGAGGCGTAGAGGTGACGGACTGGTGACTAGGAGAGGCCCTTTTGGCAGCTGCCGTGGATGCTGCTCTGTGATAGACAGCAGGTATTGCGCATCGTCTGAGACGGAGAGCAGGGACCAGAACGGAGGACATGTTCGTGCGGCCGGTGTTCAAGAGAATTAGCCGAAACCTGCTAGTCTTATCAGCGGATTGAAATGCATAAATTCCAGGCACTTCGTACAGGTCCCCTATTCGTGTCTTGTGGCTGACTCGCGCAGCTTTTGAGGCCGATAGAAAGAACAGGATTGAACGTTCTGGTGTGAAGAGCGGAACTAATGCCGGCGACGCGCAGGAGCTCGTTAAGTCCGAGATAACTCTTAACGAAGCACGGTAATTGGGTATTATTCCAAAGAATTCCCAGAGGGAGTCGTCTTCGTAGCTATGAGCATGGAATCCATTTATTTCATATCATCATGGCCCTAGAAGTGTAAAATCGAACAAACCTCTTGAAACCTAGTCTTGTTGAATTAACTTTCTTGGAAGTCGGGATCGGGCCTTATATGGAAAGAGGGCGCATCAATATACGAACGCCCTGACGCCGCTTATAAGTTGATGCGATCAGAACGCCGCCAAGGGCGAGTCGAGTCGACTATCTCGCAATCCTATATCAATATCATCCAACGTTCCGTTATCATTTGTCATTGAATTATCTCCCATAGCTCTCTTCATCCAATTGCTTCGAGATTGCTGCCCCCAAACGATCGAATTGGGTCCTGAACGCCAAATCTTTCTAGGGAGTACAAGGTACAGCGCTCTCCGAGACATACCTCCTAACTACATCGGGCTTACTCGAATCTCAACGTACAGCACCGTCCACAGCCCGTATGGACTGACGTCCATGAGGCACGCGGAGACGGCTTCTCGTGGGCATTTTGGTCTACGAACGGTTGTCATTTGCCCAACGACTCCGCGGCGCTACTGTCAAAGTGCGCGGGACGTCCACAATCATCACAGGTGACTTCCTGCTATCTTTGCGCTGAGCGCTGCGTGTTCCTCGCTTAGGCCGATGGTTCTCGATAGACGAACAGCTAGCGCAACGATATCGGTATTCTGGGCATTCTAGATAACCCATTGCTCATGTCTCAGGGGGTCGAGGAGAGAGAGAGCTTGATAGACGGCTTATCAGTCGTCGACTCGACTCATCGCTCCAGTTCCAACAGACGGATTTACGTTCTCGCAATTGAACACCTGGCGGCGATATATAAGACCATTTCCCAGGCATGGCAGATCAGGTACCACCGTGCGGTCCTCCTTCCTCCTTCCACTCATCCAGTTCTTCCTTCGTAGTCCTCGTTCGGAAGGATACGAAACCATGGACTCCAACGACTCCTACGACGAGAAGTCAGACGTTAAGTCTGTGGTGAACGTTGCCACCGTGGAAGCGGAGCAGCAGCATCATGTCGCCTTCAACAAGAATCAAGTCGATGCCGGTGCTCAGCTCATAGCCGGTATTCAGGGCGACATAGATCCTGCTGAATCTGCACGGATACGCAAGAAGATCGACTGGCATATCCTTCCCCTCATGTGTAGTGAGTTTCTGTGTGTTCCAATTGAATGCTTTAGCTCAGAGTACTGACGTTACGTCACTTCAGTGCTTTATTGGGTTCAGTTTATGGACAAGACCACACTGGGCAGCTCTTCGATTTTGGGTATCCGGTAAGGCTATTCTAGTACCTCTTCTCCGAAGCTCAGCTCTAACGATGCTACAGGCAAGCGACACATCTTACCACGAATCAGTGCGTACTCCACTCAGTCTTGTAACTGTGTCTTAGCTAACCCTCCAGTACAGATACAACTGGCTCGGAACCATCTTCTATTTGAGTTACCTGGTCTTCGAGTATCCGCAGAATCTTGCGCTGCAACGTTTTCCGGTAGGGAAATGGATGAGGTATGTGCGCTTCTTGACAGCTTATCGAATGCGGCGTATTGACGGGCTTTAGCATCAACATCTTCGTATGGGCTGTCGCGCTGTGCTGCCATGCCGCTTGCAAGAACTTTGCTGGTCTGTTCGTCGTCCGACTGATCCTTGGCATGTGCGAAGGCTCGATCACGGCGGGCTTCATGATCGTCAGCTCCATGTTCTACACTCGCACGGAGCAAACGTTGCGGGTTGGGTATTGGTGTACGTCGTCGTCTCCCATCTCTTGCAACACAATCACTGACGGTGATCGTAGTCTTGATGAATGGAACTGGTAAGGATGAAACATTGACTCTAGAACTTGGCCCTGATTGATATCTCAGCGCAAATCATTTCCGGGTTCCTCAGCTTTGGCTCGCTACATATACACACTAAAGGCTTTGAGCCATGGCAATGGTTGGTTCCCTCTTCAGTTAAATTGATGCATAACTCACGAACAAGTCTTCTAGGCTGATGGTTATCACGGGCGGAATCACTCTTTGCAACGCGGTTGCCTTCTGGTAAGGACATCGGTATACTTCACGCCGTACCCTTGATAACCCTGAACCTCAGGTTCTTCTTCCCGGACTCCCCCATGAACGCCTGGTTCTTGACCCCTGAGGAACGGATCAAGGCTGTACAGAGGATCAAGGTTCGCTTCTATCTCGTCGATGATACAAGGTTACTGATAGATACATGCATAATAGGAAAATCAGACGGGAGTTGAGAACAAGCATTTCAAGACGGAGCAGTGCGTATACATAGCTCATTCACGTAACCTTGGTTCAGTCGAGCTGAGATTCATACAGGGTCTGGGAAGCATTGGCTGACCCGAAGACCTGGCTATTTGCCCTCTTCTCCGCTCTCGACAATGTGCCAAACAGTCTCACCAACCAGCGCCAAATCATTGTGTCCTCGTTCGGCTTCTCGTATCTGCAGACAACGCTGCTGGGTTGCGTGGATGGTTTCATTGAGATCGTCACCATCTGGTCCGGCGTCACCCTTGTCGCGTATTTGAGGAATGCTCGTGCTTACGTCGGCGCAATCTACTTCATCCCTAACATCCTTGGGGTCTTCTTGATCAACTTCCTGCCGTGGGACAACAAGGTCGGTTTGCTCTTTGGACAGTGGTTAACTGGTGCGTAATATCCATGTTCTTAAATGCGGCAACGGCTTGCTAATCGTGTTATCTAGGTGTTGGCACGACTGGCTTCGTGCTGTCGCTCTCTTGGATATCAAGCGTCACAGCAGGACACACTAAGCGTGTTACAACGAACGCTATCATGCTCATCGCCTACTGCATCGGTAATGCAACTGCGCCGTTCATGTGGCAGGCAAAGTACCAGCCTCGGTATGTCCTCTCATGCGATGGCACACCGTGCCCATGAGCTGACACTTTCCTCAGCAACCACATACCGTGGATCATCATCGGCATCTGCTATGTCGTTTGTCCCATGATCCTCCTCATGATTCGGTACATTCTCCAGAGAGAAAACCGCATTCGTGACAATGAGCCGGTAGACGAGACTTACGAGGACGTGTATATCGAAGTCGTAACACCTGAGGGCAAGCGTGTTGAGCAGAAGGTTCCTAAGGTAAGCTGTCCATATAATCACTCATGCGAACCGTTCTTACATACGAATACAGGAATACCTGGATTTGACCGACAGGCAAAACCGGGACTTCCGCTACGTTTTGTAACACTTGATGTATCCTTACGCGCTGTACTGTTACTTAGATATTTTATGTCCATGTTTTCTGGCTTTGAGCCTCGCCGTTATGGGTTCTCGTTTGACCATCTCAATCGAACAGATGGCTCCTTGAACTTCAAAGCTTCAGCCATGGAGTGTCTGCAGACAAGTAGACGCGAATGTCCGGACACGGCTGAATATCGGATCAATATAGACACGTGGAATACGCGCCCACAAAACCGCGCTCAAGCTCAAGCTTTGAGAGAGACTATGCTTTGTTTTCTAGCCGTCATCCCGTCATCTTCCTGGTAGTCTCAGATAATCTTATGCCTGTTCTTATGTGCTGTTCTCACCTCAATCAATATCCATGTCCGCACAATCAACTGACTTTGCAGTTCCCGGCGTAGTTTTATCGAGGAAGGACGTACCGTAGCGCAATATGGGAATGTTACGCTTATGGACGACCAGTCCGGGCCCCTTTCTAGATGGTAGACCCGGTCGCATTCTACGTGTGCACGAACTCTTGCTGGCGCACTTGCCGCCGTGTTCTCGGAATACAGCCCTGCTCCAAAGGTCTGCGTGAGTTCTCCAGCTCTTCACAGGGGTAAAGGAGATCCCCTTCGGGCTTCGCTCACTAATCGCGAGTCCGGCCTCGCTGACCCATCGCTAACACAACAGATGACCTGCCCACAGTGGAAATTTGAATGTCATGTTACTTGTAGTCGTCCTATGACTGAACCCACCAGACCAGTCTGAGTAGATCACACATTCTGGATTCACCTCGTATCGTAAGCCCAATCAGTTCTATATTTTATATGATTGTTGCATTTTGACATCTGGAAATCCAGCCAGGCCGTTTGTCAGCAAGACTGCTTTTGATACATGAATGACTGGATTCAGACTTTGTTTTGCGATCTTGCTCCTTACGTGGGAAAGGTGGTGGTTCGTTTGGATTCAATCGACTCAGGGTAACGTATTGGCATATCCTTCCTTGATGGTGGCTTTCTCTGAATTCGATTGCATCTCAGGTTACACGACCAACAAAGGTCTACCTGACCAATTCTCTATCATAGCGATGCCATTTGTTTCGACCTTCAAGCCAGTCGGCTGAATAAAGGATCTACCAATCGGCAGTCATTTTCTGTGAACGGACTGAAACAATTCCGATTATTCCAAATCCTTCCTTGCGTACAATGTAGCGTGGGACAAAGTAACCGGAATGTATCGTCTTGCGTACGTCACCAAAGATACATCAGTGGATCCAGCGGGTTTTTCAGGCACATCTAACACACAATCGGGCCGTGCATAGGCCAATGGCACGTTTGTATTCTCAGAAGAGAACCTGAACTTACCCCTTGGAACTGGGTACGGATCGCATATAAGAATCACTTGATTTTGAACATGCTGACCCAGAGAAGCCACCATGATAGAGCGCGATATTCTGACTGCACTATATCTCCTTGCCTTTCTCGCTCTAGTTCACTATGCCCATAAACTATGGGCTAGAAAGCGGTCGAGAATGCCTCCAGGTCCTCTCCCGTTGCCTATATTCGGCAATATCTTCGACCTACCTCGTATCAAGCCTTGGGAAGTCTACCGTGAACTGAGCGTAAAATATGGTGCGTGTTGTCGTAGACAGCTATCAGATCTTGCACTCAAAAGTCGAATAGGCTCGGAACTTCTCTTCATGGACCTCCCTAATCAGCCGACGATTGTCCTGAACTCCACTAACTCCATCCTGGCCCTCATGGAAGGGCATGCAAAAACGTACTCAAGTAAGGCGGAAGCTGTAATGGATGAAATGTCCGTTTGCTTTCCTCCGCTTATTAAAGTCGCTGATGAGGTTGTGATTCAGGACCGGGTGGGATTGGAATCTCGCTCTGACGCCTTACAATCAACGTTGGCGACTTGGACGAAGATTATTTCACCAGTACTTCAATCAAAACGCCGTCAAGAATTATGGGCCCATACAGACTCGGGAAGTTCGACGCCTTCTGAAACGAGCTGCAGCAGCTACTGAGAAAACTCAGCTTTTGGATGCACGAAGTCTTCGACAGTGAGTTCGTTGATTATTGTTTGTGACGATGGCAGCTGATAGTGGGACAGAGCCTTGGCAGCCATTATATTGGACATCACTTACGGTATGCAGATTCAGGATATGAACCACGAATATTTCGCAATTTCGCAAAAAGCGGTCCAAGCTATGGATGTGTATAGGCTTCCCGGTGCCTTTTGGATCGAGTTCTTTCCTTGGCTCAAGTTTCTTCCATCTTGGGTGCCTGGCCGCACGGCACGACGGTTCGCTGGTCATTATTCGCCCACTGCCCATGCCTTGAGAAACAAACCGTTCGAGGAGGTCGTTGAGAACATGGTGGGTATAACAAACTATTATATCCGTATATACTCATCGAAAGGCTGCTAGGTCAGAGGCAATGCTGGACCATCTGTCACGCAAAGCGTTGTTAAGAAGCTGCGAGGTATACCTCGAGATACGCTATATCATCGAGAGTTCGAACAAAGCGCCAGGGATGCGACAGCAATTGCCTACGTAGGTCAGTGAAAATAACGGTCCTGATTTCGTTGGCACTCTGACGATTCCGCTCCGAAATAGGTGGCGCAGATACGGTACGTCGTACTCAGTGTCATACTCACGCCACATTTACGAAGAGAACGATGACGCAGTCCTCGTTCCTCATTTATACTATGCTTCTGGGTATTGTTACGGTACCTCGAGTTCAGGATAAAATCCATCAAGAGTTGGATGCCACCGTCGGCCCTGGACGTCTACCAACACTTGAGGATACGCCGTCCTTGACCTATCTTCAAGCCGTATTCATGGAAGCATTACGCTGGAAGCCTGTACTGCCTCTCGGTATCCCGCGTCAGGCAATGTTTGATGACGAGTATATGGGATACTCTATCCCCGCTGGGACTGTTATCGTCCCGGTAAGTGGTAGATGTATTACGCCGGATATCTAAGTCCTTATACTGTTATTAGAACGTATGGTAAGCTGCCTGGCCGAACGATCAAGTCATTTGATCTGTAACTGTGACCATTGTAGGGCACTGCTCTTTGACGAGGAACGATACCCACATGCGCAAGAGTTTAATCCTGACCGGTTCATGCGTGACGGCAAACTGGACCTTCGCGACAACGACCCAACCATCGCGTTTGGATTTGGCCGACGGTAAGTCTCATTGGATAATCATAATTCGGCCTGCGTCATTCCGATTGTGTTGTTCCAGTATTTGTCCTGGAAGACATCTCGCAAAAGATACTGTCATCCTTATTATGGCTTCAATATTGCATGTCTTCAACATCGAGCCTGCTGCGGATAATATATCTCAAGACATGAACACGGGCTTCGTCTCGTAAGCTACTCAGTGTCCTGCTTAGTCTTCATCTAATCGTTTCTCGAAAGAATTCCGAACTGCCCCCCTTGCCGTCTAATCCCACGCAGTCCTGGCGCGACGGACTTAATCAACGCAAACTGTTAGTACGTTCTTTACATACTGTCGGTCTAGCATTATTGTCAGTCGCTATATAACATTTTTATATCGTTCCCTTGGGACTGTTTTACTATATTAACATTTTCCATCTCTCAAAAAGCTTAGGAAAGGTATCTTGTCAGAGGACAGAGGGAAGAGCGAGGGGAGCCTGAGTTGAGCCTGAATAAGACGCGCATAATAGGCGCGCATAGAAACACTTTGGCATTTGCCGCCAGGCCTGCTCAAGCACTACCATCATCTAACTGTTGTCTTGTCTAACTGACGATCCTACACCAGCACTTATTCACTTTGCTTCTCGTACAGAAGCTTAGGTCGTTCTGATTGTGATCCTTGTCTCTAAGACTCTTAGACTAGGCACACACCGTTTACCCGACATGGTGAACTTCTTGCACAAGCGTACATTATTCCAAGACCCATGTCCATACGATCACCTGGGTTTCCAATCACCAAACCCGGTTCTCCAGAATCAAGACATCTAGCAACATAAAGCGGAACTGTCATGACTCATGCGTTCGGACATCTTGCTCTTTTCTGCGCAGCGATAGACTCAATCGGATTCCTCAAATACACATACTCTCGCTGGCACGTCGCCGTAACGTTGACGGTGATTCAACCCCAACACGTACTGAACAGGATAGTCCACAGAACTTGAAAATCGGACGAGGAGGTTTTATAGTTCGATTGTATGTCCGTGAGTTCTCAGACCCATCATACAACTACGCGTTCGGCCCCGCTGACCCGTTGCTGGTATAGCAGATGACTTTCTGACCCCTGAATCTTGAAGGCAATAGGTGTAGCCGAATCGTCACGCCGTGCGACGACAAGATGCTAAAACTCCCGAGTGCTCCATATGCTCCATGTCACGAGCCAGACGGCTACCATTTCATGTCAATATGAAGTGTGTCTAGGCCGGTGACGCATTCAGTTTGACGGAACGTTTTCTCAGAACAGCATTTGTATATAAGAACCGCTTGCTTGCGAGCGTGCTCGCGCTAAAAGCCTGCCAACATGGTACGCGATATTTCTGTGGCACTGATATCGCTTGTCCTTCTTGCCCTTTATCACTATATCCATAGGCTATGGGTTAGAAAGCAAATGAGATTACCGCCTGGCCCCCTTCCCTTGCCCATCGTTGGCAATATATTTGACCTTCCTCGCATCAAGCCTTGGGTGTTTTATCGTGACCGAAGTATCAAATACGGTCCGTGGTCCTAGAAATTTGACAACGACCCTTCACGTATAGACATTGAACAGGTTCAGAACTTCTTTTCATGGACCTTCCGAATCAGCCGACTATCATCCTCAATTCAACCAACTCTATCATGTACCTCCTGGAGGGGCACGCAAAGACGTACGCAAGCAGGCCAGAAATGGTCATGGATGAAATGTATGTAGACGTTTATCGATGATGATGGTTGAGGATTATGAATGAGCGTTAAATTCAGGACCGGGTGGGATTGGAATCTTGGTTTGATGCCATACGGTCATCGATGGCGACGTGGACGAAGGCTGTTTCACCAACATTTTAATCAGAACGCTGTCAAGAAATATGGGCCAATACAGACTCGGGAAGTTCGACGCTTTCTTCAACGAGCTGCAGCAGCTACTGCGAAAAATCAGCTTTTGGATCCACAAAATATTCGACAGTGAGTATTTTCTCCATTATATTTTGCGAGATTGTTGGCTGACGATTTAGCAGGACGTTAGCAGCCATCATATTGGATATCACATACGGCATGCAGATCCAGGATATGAACCACGAATATTTCTCCCTTTCTCGGATAGCCGTTGCAGCTATGGATGTATATAGGCTTCCTGGGACCTTCTGGGTCGAGTTCTTTCCGTGGCTGAAACTGTTCCCCACTTGGGTACCTGGATCCACAGCCCAACGGTTCGCCAACCGTTATGCTCCCGTTATCTGTACCTTGAGAGACAAAACATTCGAGCAGGTCATTGGAGATCTGGTACGTCTCATAACAGTATCACATTTGTATATGGCCGATTTGGGAGTTTCCAGAAAAAAGGGCACGTCGTGCCCTCTGTCACGCAAAGTCTCATTGAAAAGCTACAGAATATACCCTCAGATTCAGCTAGCTATCGCGAATTCGAACAAAGTGCAAGAGATGTGACTGGGATAGCCTACGCAGGTCCGTGGCAAAGGCTTTTTCCCGTCTGGTTAGGGTTCTAATAATGACTGCGTTCGACAATAGCTGGTGCAGATACGGTACATTATGGTTCATGCTCTGTGGGGCCCCGCTCATTAGCAGTTTCATTTCACAGTCGTCGTTCACACTATTCATTATACTCCTGGGCCTCGTCGTTGCACCTAGAGTTCAGGACAAGGTTCATCAGGAGCTTGATGCCATCGTCGGCCCTGGTCGTCTACCAATGCCCGAGGACATCTCGTCTTTACCATATTTGCAGGCAATTTTCATAGAGGCGCTACGCTGGGGACCCGTCCAGCCCCTTGGACTTCCACGTCTGGCGATGTTTGATGACGAGTACATGGGATATTCTATTCCTGCTGGGACCGTTGTCATTCCGGTAGGTGATTAGTGCACTGAATGATTAACGCTGGTCATCTGACTCCTCGTGCTAACACCAGAATATGTGGTAAGATACCAGTTCACAAGCAGACTCATCGGGGGCTATACGTCTTACAGGGCATTACACTATGACGAAGAGCGACACTCAAACCCTCAAGAATTCAACCCTGATAGGTTCATGCGCGACGGGAAATTGACGTTTGGCGATAACGATCCAAACGTTGCGTTCGGATTTGGTCGACGGTAGGCCTGGTTAGACAGTTCCATTTGCAATGGTCTAAAAGTTTGGACAGCATTTGTCCGGGAAGACACCTCGCAAAAGACACAGTCCTCTTGATAATGGCCTCTATATTGCATGTCTTCAATGTCGAGCCTGCCACGGATCATATTTCTCGAACTGGAAGCACAGGCTTTTTCTCGTAAGCTATTCGCACTTCGCGTACTCCTTGCCTGATCGTTAACGTTATTGATCAGAATTCCGGACTGTCCGCCTTGTCGCTTGATTCCACGTAACCAAGCCGCAATGGATTTGATCGGCACTTGATAGATACTCTGTAAACCCTCTCCTGCGTTGCTTGCGAGAACTCGCTTCCATGAACGCAGAAATCAAAAGCATTCGCCATTGCGTAATCTCATTACAGTAATTTAGCACGGTATAATACACAAACGTACCGAATTTCTGAACAAGCCTGGGGTGCATTGCATATCCTGTGAACTCGATGTGAAGGTGGCCCAAAGGATTATTATGAATGTATCCAGGTAAATAATACAATCCAAAAGTTCAGCACCGACATAGTATCAAGGACAGACGTGTAAAAGATTGAGCATACAAACGAATGGTGAAAAAAGTAAATTTCGAGACAAATCCCGTCTAATGTTGGAAGAAACTCATCAAGAACGCGCAACCCGCCAGTACAGAGATGATGCCTGCCACACCTGGGTACATACCTGTGGATCGTGAAGCTCCACTGCTGCCCTTACTTGTACTTCCAAGTTCTGTTCGGTCAGAGCCACTCATGCCTTGCGCTGTCGCAAGCACGGAGGACTCAATGACAATAGTAGACTTGGGCGTCTTTGTCATGGCAGTGGTGGAGAATGTGACGGTCGCCGAGGGCGCTGAGTCCGAAAGGGCAGTTGAGTCCATGAAGACGAGGGCAAAACCGGGTGCTGGGACTTTGATCGAGCAAGTGCCCGCCGACTGATCGCAAGATGCGGATTCAATCGTCTCTGTGCCTTGGAGTCGCCCGTCTGAGCAACGCATGAGTTTTGGATTGTCGAAGCTCTTGATCCCATTACTTACCAGACTCATACTGCCCGCCAAAGGTCTACCATAATATAGTTTTGTGATATGTTTGAGGACAGATAGAGACATAGGACTGACCTGACCGGCCCATGTGATATTGAACTTCTCCGCTACAGATGGGGCCAAGAGGTATCTGCTCACATCAAACAATGAGAAGAATGAATCGAACAAAATATGGCAAAGCGTCACGTACTTCACTTGGACGGATGATGGGACGTTTCCACCGCTCACAGAAATAGTTGCTGTATAGTCAGAAGCACCCGTTGAATCCGTGATATAGTTGAAGAGAGCGACGCGCGCAAGACTACCCCCGTCATATATCGCATAGCCAGGAGTGAACATATTACCGCTGTTTGCTTGCATATCAATTATTTGCGCTTGGCCAGTTCTTCCGAATGTTTCTGCTACTGCCACAGCCGAGTAAAAAACTGGGCCTATTGTCCACGAGCGGTAGGTTGATTGGTTCGTTATTGGCGCTGTATTGCACGTCGTTGAACGATTCATGATATTCGATACTCGCGAAGCACTTACGGTTGAACGGCTGTAAGAAATCAATAAGCACATACAAGCACGATCAAACGGCTAATGACGTACGTTATAGGTATCATCCACTCCACCAACGTGCAGCAGGGCACCGCTGAAATTGCTGTACGCCATCTGAAGACCGTAATCAAGAGCCCATAGCGCGGCGCCAAACGAATCCGAGACCCCAGCAAAGCCACCGCAAGATGCACTGTTTGTCTCAAACATGATGAATGGCTTGCCCGCTTGTTGCGCGATGCCAGCGGAATTTAGGTATGGTGCTACTATCCCAGTGCCGGATGTGTGGTTCAGGTAATTCTGGAAAACAACCTGAGGGTCCTTTGGATCACCAAAACCCGCATCTGGAAACGCTGCGGCGCAGTTATTGTCTGGGTAGCTGGAAGGGTATTAGATTGAGGGGAAAACATGATAGTTGACCGCGTCTACTCACTGCTCGACAGAGAGAGCGTAGAGCTCCGCGGAATAATCAGTAATGAAGCCCGTGTCCCAAACTTGCTCGGGACTCCAGGTTCCGGAGACGGAGGGACCGATCAAGTTATTGCGGGTTGGAATGAGTGAGTCGGCCGCGATAGCTTGAATGACAAGTCCGAACTCTTGGGTATAGTTCGCAGGCTCGTATCCCGTTGCCCGATGACCATGACTGCAGAGACATTGATGAATCAACGCCCAACAAGATCAACATGAAACCAGTGCTAACCTGACGTAGAGATCAGGTTCGTTACCAAGCTGAAATCCCAGTAAGTTGTCTCCTAGGATGGTCTCACCAACCTCCGCGATACCTAGCCGGAGGTTTGATGTGTCGTTCATAGGGATACCTGACGATCGAAAGAAATCCAAATTTCAGCTTGACGTTTCATGCAGCTTCTCGACAACTCGCACGCACCCAAATACCACTTAACGGGCGTTAGAGCCGACACATTCGCGAACAGATAGATGTATTCTGGCGTGAACAGCAACGTCGGCGTTTCGGTCTAAAAATAGAATAGTCACCAAAAATATCGCAGCACTGCACGAAGATCGATGTAAGAGAGACTGCGTACCGGGTTCGAGCTGTCCAGCTTGTCTTTCTCAATCATTGCGCCGTCTGGCAAGCTGTCTACGAGCACAGCAGTCTCCTGAGTGTTGCCTCCCACACGGACGTGGACACTCCCTGCTCGCTCTGCCATGACCGACATAAGGTTGAGGAATGCAACTTGAATGTACGTCCTGAAGATACTGAATGAACAGCGCGACATGGTGATGGCTGATCAACTTACGAGTTGAGACCCACTGTGCAGCAGTAGTGAGTGATTGTGTATGCTGGAGGAAGACGTGACGTACCAACTTGTTTGACCACACTCATCTCGATGGAGAACCCATAGAACGTCCCTGCTTGAGCGATGGACAATCCTTGGACTTGGTCCGAGCTTTGTTGCAAAGAAAGTGTGAATTCTGTAGCTGGTGCTGGTGTCGGGATGGCAGGTGCTTGTAAGGTGACCGTGTTGAAAGCGGCGGGGACATAAGTGTCTGAGCTTGCGCTAGCTACTGAAGTAGCAGTGCCGGAGGTACCACTACTGACTGCGCCATTGGGATTATAGACTGTGACGCTTCCGAGGGCGCAGGATGTCCAGCATAATAGAAGAAGAGTAACTTGACGGTGAACGAGCATGAGTACGCTCGCTCAGAGGAAATGAAGGGGAAAGTCGCGAACTGCCAACCTGCGCGTTCAGTCCATGAGAGCTATAAATATATCGCGGCAGAAATGGTGACCCACAAAGCCACGGTAATAGCTTCCGGCTCTGCGGCCCCCGACAGATCACATCCCCCAAGGCGTGCGTGCCTCATACGCGCAAGCTGCGACGGTGCTTTCAGTGCATCGGCATCGTACGGTGATGGGTGTGTAGCAACTGACTGTGTCTACCGCTTCCGTCCCATTCCTCAATAGCAGCTAGATGGCCTCGGGTTTATTGGTGCCCACAAATTACTTGCATCCTGAATAAGGATGTCAAATAACCAATAAACGTTGTGCTTAACCAGGCTTACCATCATATTCGCTGTTCAGCACGAGCATTCTAGCCGAACGAGAGATGCGGTACATCGGTGCGCAGCAGCCATCGTTTCAGGGCGTAGTAGATCGGTTTTTATTGGTCGTGCGACATGTCTGTGATTAGTCGTGGTGCTGGTACATAGTGTGCTTCATTTGACGACCTGCCTGGGATTACACGATTCAGTTTAGTATAAAGGGTACAGCATGAACCACCAGTTGAAAGGACATTCAAGTTCAAGCGACTTTGATAAACCGTGATGTGGGTCTACATACGCAGCGCTTGGTTATAAGATGAGAACCTTACATGATGGTCTTGTCAGAGGAAACACTGACTGATGCGGCCGATGAAAGGACTACAAATGCTGAACGAGGTGTTGAGTACTGCGAATACGAGCTCTGCTGCCAGCAATGAGCTTGGCGCCGTAATCTTCGCGCGGTGCGGACCGCGGTGTATCCGGATCAGACACGGGGTCGGAGCAGGCAGCGTCGGATCAATGTCTCGGTAACAGCCGTACTACTACTACAAGATTCGAACTTTGTATAGTTCTGCGTCCACGATCCAACTTGCCTCCAGCCCTCGCATTTTGCATACAGCTTCGTCCAGCTCAATCAGATAACCGAAACGCCAGTTTTACTGCTTGTTCCGATTCAGTCAAATAGTCAATTTGCTCTAGTCTGCAACTATTTTGAATAGAACTTGATCGTAAGGAGCTACTTTAGACTGTGTCAACACGAGATTCTCACCCCAACATATGGTCATGCTCGCCAGCACAGTAAGGACGAACACTATGCAAGCACTATGGCGTTACCTTACTCCTGTCGGCTGGGCCGGCCTTCTTGGTCCCGCACCGACCACTGTTCTTGCTGCAGTCCCTGTTCCGACGCCTGTCAATTCCTATTGCCAGCGCTGTGATAGGGACTTCGTGAGCAGCAGAGCTTACGAACAACATTTAGTTCACTCAGCCATGCATTTCGCGTTTTGCGACGGCTGTAATCAGGGGTTCAAAACTCGGCCTGCGCTCAAACAGCACTATCTGGACAGTCCCAAGCATCCATACTGTCCGCAGTGCGATACACATTTCCCAGATGGCTCCGCACTCGAAGTGCATTACCTAGCAAATCATTGTTTCTGCGTATTGTGTCGTCAGGTATGCACGTTCAGTTTATGTTCGTCTCCAACTCTAAGCTCACATACATGCATATACAGTTCTTCGATTCTCAGGACGGACTCGATGGGCACGACTGCCAGCGTCGCTGGTACTGCGTTGGGTGCATGCGTTTCTTCCTGCAAGAATGCCACTTAAACACGCACCTGCGCGCTTCGAAGTTACACAACGAGCTGACTATTACCTGTCCCGGACGTCGCTGCACCAAGGCATTCGTTTCATACTCAGACTTAACCTTGCACCTTGAATCCGGCGCCTGTCGTTCAATGGTCGACCGTACGATCATCAACAATCTGGCTGTAAGGGTCGAACCCCGTGGTGTCATCACGAACCCTGCTCGACTCCTCACAGGTCCCTCCGGTGATCCCTCAGTGCCACAACCTATTAGGACGTATGCAACGGCACAATCGTTCAATGGCACAGCGTACGAGTGTATCCTGTGCCATCGTACTTTTGTAACGCTGCCTCGTCTTGACGCCCACCTGAACAGCCCTGCACACGACGAAGAGATTTACCACTGCCCTACGGCATACGATGGCTGCGGAGTTGAGTTCAAGACATTAAGCGGGTTGTTGCAACACATGGAGAGCGAATGTTGCGACGTTCGCAAGTTCCGGAACCAGGTCACCAAGACACTTGACATCTTGACTGCCCAGATGGGCAGAATTGCTCTCTGAAACTGTGCGAGTATCATTCTCTTGGACCTATGATCTGACTGCTTCTTTCTTGTGCTCTAGTTCACTGATCGCGTACACGCTATGATCAACTCTGACTTGTCATAGTATCACAACTCGTTGCATCTGGCTGCTTTTATGTCTCGGCGTATGCACTAGGTCCATTTGTTTGCTACTGATACGAACTCCCATGCACTCCTTAAATCTCCTTTAAGTCTCAGATCTTTGGCTATCGACGTCTTGTACAATATCTTGGAATTTCTGGCAAACTTTGATGTCCTCGGTGGCTGCTGGATGTCGGAGTTAGAATGAGCTCGTCGAATGCAGACCCCGACTGTCGGATCTTGAAATAGGCTGGCTTGCCGGTATGCCTTCGTTTACCACCGCCGTACCTCGTGCACTCACGAACCTCGCAGCTTGACTGCTGGTCGTCGATGAGCAAGGGCAGCAACGTAGCTTCGTCGTTTGCAGACCATCCTCTTCCAATTTTTGACTAGCGTCACTTGAAAGCGGGGTCAACGATTTATCCGGCGGCCGCTGAGTTGCTGTATCGAGCCCTTTGCCAGTATACAGCGTATGTTAGCGGGTATTCTTCACTCCCCCCTTCCCCCCTCGTTACACGATAGCTTGAAGCTGATACTATGCGCCATTGATATAGGCTTCGACTGTTTGCGGCTGTTCGTCAGGATCTGGGCTAGTATCAACAATGCCACATTGCTTCCGCTGCGACCGCTGGTTTGGCAGCGAGCGCGCCTTGGATCAACATCTGGAGAACTCCAGCGCTCATCACATCTGCTATGCCTGCGATAAAGACTTCACCACTGCCCAGGGATTAGATCAACATTACACCCAAAGTCCTAGACATTATTATTGTCGCCATTGCGAGGAGCACTTTGATGATGACGACGAACTTGAAGAACATTACGAAGAGGTACACTGGTACTGTTCCTCGTGCTCTAAGGTATGTCAGTCACATCGTGTCGAAATACGATGCCCTTATAAAGTTCACCTAGATTTTCGACAGCGAGCGTGGTCTGGAGGGGCACTACCGCCAATCGCACTATTATTGCGTTCCTTGCAAGCGTTTCTTCCAGAATGCGCACAATTTGGACGAGCACACGCGTACTTCCTCGAGGCACAACGAGAGGAAATATGAGTGTCCAAGCCGGAATTGCAACAAATCCTTCGTCTCGTACTCAGATCTAACCCTACATCTCGAATCGGGCTTCTGTCGTTCCGGTGTTGACCGACATCGTATCAACGGACTCGTTAGGCAGTACGACCGCAACAACGTCATCACCCGTCCTGATCATCTTCTCATGGGGCCCGATGACTTCGAACCGCGCGTAGTCCAAACTTACGCAACAGAGCGATCCTTCAATGACAGCCGATATGAATGCCTCCTCTGCCGCAAGGAGTTCAGAACTCTGCAGTCGCTTAATGGCCACTTGAACAGCCCTGTCCACGATGATCATATGTACCGCTGCCCTACGCGGTTCGACGGTTGCGAATCCGAATTCAAGACGCTCAGTGGACTGATGCGTCACGTTGAGAGCGGTAGCTGCGAAATCTATCATTTCCGAGGACGCATGAACAGATACCTCGATAATGCGACGTCCAGAATCCGTCAGATCGGGTTCTATTAAACCGGAGTCCTCCTCACACAATGTACTTCTTCGACTCTATTCTTGCTCTTGTCGCCTACTTCCGAAGCCTTATTAGTTGCTGGCACTCCAATATGTATTGCGTACAAACAGATAACTCTCCCGTGTAGTATTACAGATCGTCTTGTAAAAATATCCCATCTTACATTGGCAGATCAGGACAACGATGTCATGTAACTCTCGGTGTCGTATTTACAAGACATCACCAAATATGCCACCGCTAAATCCGGATATGAAGGTCTGTGGATTGATAGTCAAAATTGTTGCACAACGAAATCTTAGCACGGTGCATATTGGCTTCGGAAGCAAGACGGATACGCTGACTTTGCGCTCCCTAGTACTGTGTGACGGTTGCCGCTTACCCAAGTATTATCGTATGCCACCCAGAAGTCTTCATCCAATCTAGTCTTACAACACACTGTTCGATCATATCAAGGACCCGCTTCATTTTTTCCCAAGGAGCCCCACTCGGTGCGTGAGTCGCGGTCCTTGATTGAGTCGTCGTAATCATGTTCTAAACAAATTTTACTTCCAGCCAGAGAGGCTTCCCTATATTATGTTCTGCCATCTGCTAGCGTCTCCAAACCTCTGCCGTTTCCTCACTCCCACAATACAAATAGCTGAATCCGCGACGAGGCCACTTGTGCCGTCCAGCACATATCAGACGCATACTAGAAGATACTAGACTGGTAAGTTTCTCTCTATACTTGTCTAATCCCATTCGTCTGATGGCCCTGAATTGACAGCCTCATTGAATTGTCGATCGACCTACGCCACCGTATCCACGATCATGTATTATTGCGAGCGCTGCGCCCGATCTTTCAAGACTCTTGATGCTTTAGGCATGCACGCAGCTAATTCTCCGCTTCACAATATATGCCCTCGTTGTGACCGCGATTGGAGAACTCAAGAAGAGATGGAAGATCATTTCCGGCGCGATCATAGCAGGGCAGGGCAATCTTATTGCTCAAGCTATGATTCGAGCGAACTTTCCAATGTCACTTCACAGAAGGATGTCTACGGTCTCTTTGAAGGTAACGAGGACCATTTTTGCTCTTCGTGTGGCGAGGTAAGATTTTGCCTGTGCTCTGAACGTGTTTCACTAGATAGTAACTCTGATTTGCCTTTCCGCTAGTTTCTTGACTCTAACCATGAACTATACGACCACTACCTGCGGAAACATTGTGGCCATGCGTCATCGCAAGGCATCAGCAACTCATCCCGATCACATGCGAGTAGTGCTCACCAGCGTTCCGAACGGAGTAACGAGGCGAGCGTGTCATACACAAGTTCTCGAGTCCTCGTCCAAGCAAGATCGTATAGTGTCGACGTCCCGCGAAGCAACGGACTGACTATTATCAAACTCGACCACCATAGACTCGCAGCGAACTCTCGTTACGATTATGCTCCGGAGCCTCGTAGTCCTCATATTCAGATCGCTCGCTCTAATGAAGGTAGTAACGAGAGACATAAAGCACCACATACCTATACCGTCTCACCGCCTTCCATCGCTCATGGCATTCGCTTGCCGTCAAACCAAACATACAAATACCACTAGTTGAATGTATATTACTATTGAATAAAGAGCGGGGCGCTTAAGGAATGACATAAGTGGAATACAGACACAGAGCAAGGCTGTTTCGCACCGTTGGGTATACGGATGAGAGATATCGCGAAGCACTCCCTGACCCTATTACAAACATAAAGAGAGTTCCTACCACCGACTAGACCAGCTCCTTAACGATCCCCGCGAGTGTGACGAGGATAGCGATTGCCGCGCCGATGGAGTGTGACACCCTGGCATCACTCGTCTTTGTATCGCTACCTGCGGCGGGGGTAGCCGAACCAGATTTCTGTGCCTGGGAACCGGAGCCAGTGAACGTAGGAGTGGAGGCGGGATGTTGACTCTTCCCAGTGAACGTTGTAGTGGCAAACGTCGCAGTTGTGGACGGCTCCGATGCGGCAAGTGCGTCGTTGTTGAGAAACACCAAAGCGAAAGCAGGAGCAGGGACATCGATGGCACAGGTATTGGCACCCTGGTCGCATTGTACTGTATTGACGACCTCGTCGTTGATGAAGCGACCATCTATCGAAGGACGTGAGCAGTGAGAGTAAAGAAAAATCATCCATGCATACCCGACTCGTATTGACCACCGAGAGTCTAAGTGGAGGCGTAAATTAGCTGGGTTTTGCTAAAAGACGCGACGTGGGCCTTACCTGACCGGCCCATGTGATGTTGAACTTGTCAGCGACCGAAGAAGCTGACAGATACCTGGTGAGAGGTGAGGGATCCCCGACGAAATTATGGATTGACGAGTACGTACTTGACAGACACCTTCTCGGGAACAGTGCCGCCGGGCACAGAGATGGTAGCCGTGTACTTGCTAGCACCAGTAGGGTCAGTCACGTAGTTGAACAGAGCGACTTTGTCCAGGTTCCCGTTGTCGTAGATCGCATACGCAGGCGTATATATGTTGCCCCCATTGGCTTGTAGGTCGATGATCTGCGCCTTACCAGAGCGGCCAAATGCTTCAGCAGCTGCAACAACGGAGTAGAACACCGGTCCAATCGTCCACTCTCGGAACGTGGACTGGTTTGTCATCGGGGCTGCATGAACGAATGAGATATTTTTCAGCGTTTCTGATATGAGACTCACGGGTGAAAGGCTGCCAAGCACGATCAGTGATATATTGAATGGTAACAGAAACTGACTCACATTATAAGCCACGTTCATGCCACCGACGTGTAAATGCGCTCCTGAGAAGTTTCCATAAGCCATCTGTAGGGCATAATCCAAAGCCCACAAGGCTGCGCCGAAAGAGTCGGATACACCGGGGAAGCCACCACACGACGCTGAGTTGGTCTCCATCATGATGAACGGTTTGCCCTTTTGTTGGGCGAGGGCGGTAGAAGAGAGATAGTCCGACACGAGGTGTACACCCGACGTGTGGTTCAAGTAGTTCGGAAAGACGTCTTGAGAGTTCTTGCCTTCTCCGAAGCCGGCATCCTGGAAATTATTCGCGCAATTGTTATCGGGATACCTGAAGGGCTGATGATTAAAATTGTACGATAGGAGACGGTCCAAGCGGCTCACCTTTCGACTGCAAGGGCACTCAGAGACGAAGTGTATTTGTCGATGAAGCCAGTGTCCCAGAAGGTATCAGGGCTCCAACCCTTCTGGGTACCAGTAATACTCGGAGCAACAAGGTTACCATGCGTAGTTATTTGAGAGTCACTGCTGATAGCGTCAACCATGACCCCGAACTCCGAAGCGTATGCCGAAGGATCATAGTTAGCAGGTCGGTGTCCATGCCTGGTTATAGCGGACATGTTAAAAGACGTGGATATATGAAATCATAATCCCACCCACGATGCATAGAGGTCCGGCTCGTTTCCGAGCTGGAAACCAAGGAGATGATCGCCCAGAATGTCTTCGCCGAGCTCAGCCATTTGGAGTCGGGGATTTGCCGTGTCGTTCATTGGGAGTCCTAGAAGCTATCAGAACTCAGCTCCCTTATGATTGTGAGCGTGACTTACCAAGGTACCACTTGGTGTTTACAAGCGAGGAGACGTTGGAGAACAAGTAGAGGAAGTCCGTGGTGAAAGCAAGGGCTGGTGTCTCTGTCTATAATTTTTACAATGAATATCACATGTAGTCATAGGAGCGCTAATGGGGCCACCACTGACCGGATTGGTAGAAGAAGTCGTATCCTTCGCGATGATATCGCCATCGGGGAGGCTTTCCACCCAAAACGCGGTATCCTGAGTGTTGCCTCCTATTCTAATATTGACCTGGCCGGCACGATCCGCGATTAATGACATAAGGTTGAGGAAAGGAACTTGTATGATCTCCCTAGAAACGAAGTTTAGACCAGGCTTATGATGGGCGGGCAAGTAAGCTTACGGATTGCTACCAACTAATAAGCCGTAAGTAAAGAAGAGACTGAGTAAATTTTAGTCGCTGCTTACCGACTTGGTTGACCACGCTCATCTCGATGGAGAATCCGAGGAAAGAGCCGGCTTGAGGGATAGATAGTCCGGCGACGCCTTGTGCATTGGACTCAAGCTTGAGATCGAATGCGTTTGGTGGAGGCGGATTTGGGACGGGAGGAGCATTGAGGGTGACGTTGTTGAAAGCGGAGACATCGTCCCCGTCGTCCGCGAGCGCAGAAGAAAACATGGCCGAAAGCCACGCTAGCAGCAACAGACGGGAATAAGGAAAGGTGGGCATATCGAACGACAGAGAACAGGGACAGGGAGGACGAGAAGAGGGAAGAGCTTACAACTTGATCTCTATGCCACGGAGACGGCCTTGTTTTCTACTCCTCGCATGGGCGTTTGTAGTCACACGCGAAGCAGATCTTCCGAATGGTCCGGACGATGTGCAGTGGATGTTCTTGAGAGGTTGAATAGGGACAAGTTGACTCGACGTGTGAATGCCAAGAGGGTCCAGGCAGTGAGTTTTCGCCCAGCAGACTGGTAAGGCGCTTCTTGGGCGCATGTTATACGTTGTCACCTCAGGCACAGCCTGCTTTGGACAAAGAGCGCATCAAAAATCCCGACACTTGATGCGCGCATTTCGGGAGGTGAGTCTTCGTGAACGATATCACACGTTCTAGCCCATGTTGATGAGGTTCAAAGGCCTGGAGTTTGAGACAGAGTCCCAGAAAGTTATAGTGTATGGCGGACCAACAGTCATAACCTGAGATTCAAAAGACAGGAACAGTCAACACGACTCAATAGAGAGCAGAAAACGGGCGTACCTGTGCGCGCAATCCAGCGCCCTGCACTTGACGTTGCGATTGATCACGGAAATAATGATGTGAACTGACTGCGCGTACGCTATTGACAGGGAACTAAACAAAGGTTTTCGAGGTAGTTCAAACGGCTTTCAACACCATGCACAGGAAGTCGTCTTCATCGTTTAGACCGAGTAGTCTTTACGTGATTTAAATGGGAGAAAGACATGGGCAGCCAATTTTTCCACGCGGTTATGGAATCTTGCGAAGGATTTCGGGCGAAGCGTGCAGCGACTGCGACCACTGAGATAGAAGGATGACAACAAATGAGTGTATGACTCTTCTCTCATTCTTGCACCCAGACAGGAAAAGATCAGGAATGGCGAAGGGTGCGGGAGAAGGCGATCCAGTTGTCTGACAGCGGGCATCTCTTACAACGCGTATCACCGAGCCTACGATACAAGACAGTCAATGTATACGATACCGCGCTTGGGAGAAAAGAAAAAGCGGCTTACACGCGCGACAGACATCCTCCTAGTCATATTTCGTCCCCGGACACGATTGGGAGGTTCGTTAAGGAGTAGGCTCTTTTCAGAACTGCTATGTTGATATTGGGCCGTTAACCACGGATCGCGCGACGAGCCAACCTGACACCGAAATGAACGTATTGTGTAAAGAGTGACTATCGTTCCAAAGCTGGATCGTTGGATGGACGCATTTTCACGAATCACCTGCTCTATGCACTGGTCCAGGCCATCCAGACAAGAGCTTGAGTGCACAATGTGACGAAGACACCAACTTGGACGAAATATCAGCGCCACATACAAAACGGAACTTGCTCACGTAAAGGCTTGGCATCTTTCCGTAGCGCATGCTATCTCTGATTGCGCAAATCTGATAGAAGTGAGCGCCGCGAATCGCGTGGTGTGCAACATGTATGTATAGTTGCTAGGAGAGAATGAGCAACGAACGCTTTAGTCTGAAGTCGACAAGTCAGAGAAGAAGAAGGGTTTGACTCGGTTACCTTTCGGGTAGCGGATCAGAGCGGCCGGTATCGGACCGGATGTCGGCTGCTGCCGATGAAGCGCCCATATGCCTGTCAAGAGGAGGGCGGCGAAATAACTGTTCAACGTTCAATGTTCACACCTTTTCACAAAGTCGATATTTTCCTGGTTCGATTTGGAGACCATACGGAGCAGACGGACAACATCCGGACTCTCGCTCGAAACATTACGATGATCTGGTTTATTCGATGTGTACAAGCTTACGAGTTGCAAGTAGCGAAGAGGTCGGTCGGGATCTGCGAGTTCAACAAGCCAATAAAGTTGTCCAACGTAACCCACTCTAGCGACGACACGGGGGTGCCTTCCCACATCACGCGTACAAAATGTTGGCCCTTGGACTCCCAGACCTGCCATCAACATTGCAGGAAGGTCAGCGTTGTATCTTTCAGCCGTGGCAGGAGCTCTCGAACGCACCTCCATGACAATCTCCGACCCGAGAGCAGGCCAGCGCAGGGGAGCCAGCTTTCCGAAGCCCAACGCGGAAGCGACGCGAATCATCGTGCCATCGTGCCCAACAAAGAAGCGCAGCTTGTAGCTTTCTTTTCCGGCCTTGAAGTTCTCGAAATTCATGGCAAACTCTTGAAGGAGTACACCTATGGAAGGGCACGTGGCAAAGGTCAGTACAAAGTATTACACGGCGCAATATTGAGACCTGCCAATGGTAAGCTGCGTATAGTTAGCAGCGCCGTCAGCAGAATTCCAGATATAGCTGTGGACAACGGTGAGACAACACACACGAGACGGCAAAGCTGCATAAACCTACTTGTACTCGAAGTCGCCGATAGAGAACACTTTGAGTGCGTCCGCGTTTGACACGCAAGACCCAGTAGCATTACAAGGTAAAGGATGCCCATGACAAGTCCTTGAGGTGAAAGTGTCGAAGAAATGGTCATCTAAAGATCAAGTTCGTAAGTATAGAATGTAATTCGCGGATAAGGTTATACGTACACCAGCTTAACCAAGCAGACATGCCTTGTACACCTAACATGGTCGCAAGTCTATCTTGTAAATCCGCGTTTGCATTGAGATGGTCATTCCATGCGGGAATCGACTGATATTGGTTTCGCAAGTTATTCGCGCTTGGGCAATTGTAGTTGGGTGGAATTGAGTCTATCTGAAACCAATGACTTCATTAATCTGCGGCTCGATACGACATAATGTCAGTCTCGTTCACTCACCGGAGACGGCTGGGTTGTGACTGGGAATTGCTTGGACGCAAGGGACGGCTCCATTCCCGCCAGAATCCCGCTCGCAACTTGCATAGTACGTGTCTCCACAGACGTGCGCACAAAGATATCCTTTTCGTTGACAGACTTGAGAAAGCCCAGCTTCTTGCTGTACACACCCCAGAAGTCCTATGAAGAGACTACGATCAGATAAGAAATTCGGTCGCTACAATGAGCGGGGACGCGACCTTTCCGTGTTTGATCGCGTCTTCTAGGCCCTCACGAGTGAGCTGACCCTCATCGCAGGTACCGTTCCAGATTTGGGAGAGGAAGGGGTGCCAGGAAGGGATTTCGGTATCGTGGAACACGGCGGCACCGCCCGGGCCGCCCGAGTTGAATTGCTGGAAGTCACTGCAGTCCCATCCTGAAGCTGGGTTTAGAGGATTTTCGTCTGGATACAGGTTATCCGGTGTCCGCTGGCAGTGAAAAGCATTCAAATTTTCAGAAAGTTCAACAACACACAACGCGTCCACACTTGCCTTATGATGGCGCATAATGACATTCATGTACACGAGCTTCGCATCTCTGGCATTCGGCATCGCATAATGCGCGGCATTTACATGCGGCGCGTTGCAATAGTTGTACGTGTTCCACGGTAGGCTGGACGGAGTCGTAGACGTGTCGTAGACGCCATTGTCAGAATGCAGCTCCTGAGCAGTCACGACCGCAGTAACGGCGCTGGCAACGACCAGACGAGCGAACTTGTTGACCATAGCTTGTAGGAGACTAGAGATGCTCCACGGCGCGCCGTCGATGTCCATCCTTTTTGCAGGAAGGACGTAGTTATATGTGGTCAAGCTGGAACGAACGTGCGATCGAAACGTGAAGTGCTTCTGACAGTTCTTGTGATGTCTTGTGACTAGTCGCCATGCTGTCGAGGAGAATCTCGACGCAGGTGCAATACTAAACTATGAAGCCTGAACTAAACGAGGGAGAGCGGTCGAAGCGGTCAACAGAGAACCGCACGTAAGTTCTCCATACAACAATATTTGAGGGTACGCGTATGACGACAAGTCTGAGATCTGGAGCGTGAATGATCTGCACAGTGGACTTACGCTAATGTTTGCATCAGGAACCGGACAAGTGCACGATTGGATACAAAGCGGAGCGGACTGCCGCTATCAAAGTAGGCTTTGTGTTCGAAGAAGATCTATGAGAAGAAGCTACCGTGATACATGAGCTTTCAAACGTTGAACATGATGGCAGACGTGGGTCATGAGCAACTAGATGAGCCAGCTCCATACTATGGTGCTCCGAGGAATTCTGTGACGTGGTGTCATATTAGTCCCAATGCTATACACAATAAATCAAAGAAAGATGTCACATACCCAAGAAAATAGAGGGTAATATCCGGGTACCGCTACTTGAGTTTCGAGAAGAGTTTTGGCGCAACGCAGTTCTACATGAGCATATATTGTTAGTTGGGGGCAAAAAGCGTTAAGAGAGTATCCTGATACTTACGTCTACGCAGTGCATCATACTTTCGAAGAGACATTTCAGTATGTTGAGCAATATGATATAGTCTGGACTTACTGGTCTATGACAGCCAATGGGATCCACGATCATTGTCAGCAAGTTAACTAGTATCGCATGAACGTACGTACAGCTAACAAAGTAATACTTTGAGAGACGGAATCAGAGAGCAAAGACAGAATAACGTACAATTCTTCAATGCAAGTTTCGCCGTGGTAGCCCTCTCCTGCATTGACCTTCTCCTCACAGTGCGCGAAGTGCTTAGCAGCAGCCGCACACTTAGAGGCCTTGCACTCCTCCTGTAGGTCAGGAAGAACCTAAGTTACAGAAGCATCGTCGACACGTTTCGTAAATTCCGGCAGTGCAAATCGACCATAGGAGCATACGCACGTCCTCCGGTTCCTCTTCCTCCTCTTCCTCAGCGGGCTCCTCGGCGGACTCCTCGGCTGGCTCTTCGGAGGCCTCTGGCTTCTCCTCCTCCTTGGACTCCGGCGCGTCCGCGTAGACAGTGGGAAGGAAAGACGAGAAGAATGACGACAGACTCATAGCGGGTCGACGAGCGAAGTGTACGTGCAGTTGCAAAATGAACGGCCGTAAGCGGAGGAGAACGGGAACACGGCGTTTGCCGAAAGCGCGTCGAGGACCGAGCGCTTGTGCGATGACATAGAGCGTCTAATCGTGCAAAGCTCTTGACCAGTTCTTCGACGACCTTGTGGGTGGAGGGGTAAGCAGTCGACTTCCACAAGTATCATACATGTGCTCGAACAGATGACTCACGCGATATAGATCCAATGTCTCAGAAGGTAGAAATTACTATCCGAAAACGAGCACGCGAGGACGCGGTCATTACACAACGCAAGTTCTTCAGGAAAACCGCAAGAGGAAAGGTCATTAAAGGTTTGTAGCTGTTTCTTTCTCTATACAATCCACTCGTTTACAAATAAAAACAGTATTGCGTGAAAGGTACCTACGTGATGATGTCTCGTGCGGAATACACAGTTGCAGAGAATGCGCATCGACCTCGACATCCACTCCTTCAACGCTACCTTCCTCCGGCTCATTAGAACACACACTCTTCCCAAATGGGCACTTCGTACTTCCAGATACCAACGTATTTCTGTCCCAGGTACCATACATATCGAATGCTTGTCGCACCCCAAGCTTACAAATTTCCCAGATGGACCTGATTGAGTCGAGCTTATTTACGCCACCAATTATCCTCCTCCAGACTGTCATGGAGGAAGTAAGACATCGCTCCCTGCCGCTGTACAACCGCTTAAAGGCTCTCACCAAAGCTGATGATAAACAGACGTGGATCTTTTACAATGAGTTTCGATCGTACGTAACATTTTGCTCGCGAGTATTCTTTCTAACCGTATGTGCACTTAGAGAAACAGCGGTCGTGCGTGAGGAAGAAGAATCACCCAACGATCGCAACGACAGAGGTAGATCACGTGCTCGTAGTCCCTAAAGCTACCTAATCTTCAGAGCAGGCATTCGTAAAGCGACATCATGGTATAATACACATATATCATTCGCCCGACCTCCAATACGAGGGCAGGAACGACAAGCGCTACCAACAGTCATACTCCTAACAGACGATGTAGCAAACCGTCAAAAGGCTGAAAAAGAAGGGATCAAATGCATGTCTGGTACGTCCTTAAATGTATGCCTAAGACCTGCGACATTGAATCATCAAAGTCCGGCGGTACGTGGAAGGGACCAAGGAGCCTAGCAAATTGTTAGACTTGCTCTCTGCTGTAGGGCAAGACGAAATTGAACCCACCAGGGCCGTCGCGGCGCGTCAGGCACTATACCCAGAGGTAATTTGTACCCAGTCCGTATTCATATACAAAGCCTAATGTCGTTACAGTATCTCCCTATGTCGGCATTGCTTGCAGGTGTCAAGGATGGCCAGCTTCATCAAGGGCACTTCAATGCAAACGAATATAACTATCTAGAGGTAAACAACATCTACACCGCATGTATGTATTGTTAAAGGCTTTGTCTCCAGGGAAGCGTACCTGTTGCCGGTTTGGACAAGCCCGTATTGCTCGTTGGACGCGAGAACATGAATCGCGCCGTACAAGGAGACATCGTCGCGGTTGAGGTATTCCCAGAATCCGAGTGGAAGGCGCCTGCCGACGAAGTCGTCGACCAAGAAGGTAGATGTGTATGTCCAGTCGCCTTCCACCGTTATTGACGCCCGGTATACAGCTACTCTCAAGAATGATGACGCTGAAGAGGCTGATGACGAGGAAGGTGTTACTGAAGTAGCCGAGGAGAGAAAAGTTATTTCAGAGAGCGAGAAGCGGAGAGCTGCCGAAAGACAGCCAACCGGGCGAATTGTAGGTATCATCAAGCGTAATTGGCGGTCGTAAGTACTGTCGTCTTTCCCGTAAGCGCAGTTATATTGACCAGGTCCGGCTTGTCAGATACGTTTGCCATATCGACAGCACATCTCTCACATCATCCAACACCACATCCCTCTCTCAACAAACCGTGTTCGCCACACCCGTTTCACGGCTCCTTCCACGCATTCGCTTACGCACGCGTCAAGCGCCTTCGCTCCTTGGGCAGAAGATCCTGGTCACCATCGATCGCTGGGACAGCACCTCGAGATACCCCGAAGGTCACTTTGTGCGTGCTCTGGGGAAAGTAGAGAGCAAAGAGGCAGAGCAGGAAAGTCTGCTGCTGGAGTTTGACGTGCCGTATCGGCCCTTCGGGAAAGCCATCCTGGATTGCTTGCCGAAAGAGGGCGATAGCTGGGTCGTACCTCCAAAGAGCGATACACATCCGGATTGGAGGGATAGGGAGGATCTGAGAGATCTGCTGATTTGCAGTATTGACCCCCCAGGCTGCCAGGATATCGATGATGCGCTTCATGCTCGACCGCTGCCTAATGGCAACATCGAAGCAGGTGTTCGTGAGTATCCGCCAGCTACGTCCGCTACCTTCGAGTATGAGCTTACTAAATATTGCCAGACATCGCTGATGTTTCCAGCTTCGTACATCCCGATACACCAATGGATAGCGAAGCTGCATCCCGCGGCACTACGGTCTACCTCGTCGACAAGCGGATAGATATGTTGCCAGCTCTTCTGGGAACAAATCTCTGTTCACTACGACCTCATGTGGAACGTCTAGCATTCTCGGTGATATGGGTAAGCGTATATGCCCAAGAAAGTTGTTGTTGCACCAGCTTACGTTGGACCGAGTAGGAATTGACACCAGACGCTGATATCGTTAACGTGCGCTTCACAAAATCCGTCATTGCTTCAAAGTCGGCATTCACCTATGAGGAGGCGCAAGTACGGAAAGATGACAAGTGAGATCTCATTAACACTAAGCCAACAATTCCTAAACGCCTCGTATCTAGGAACCAAAACGACGATCTGACGAATAGTATACGTCTCCTCAATTCCCTCGCCATCAAGCTCAAAGCACAACGTATGGCAGCTGGTGCGCTAAACCTTGCCTCACCAGAAGTCAAAATCCACCTCGATAGCGCCGAATCATCGGACCCTATCGACGTGGAGCAGAAGGAGCTGCGTGAGACAAACAGTCTGGTCGAGGAATTTATGTTGCTCGCGAACATCAGCGTCGCTAAGAAGATACAAGAGACGTTCCCGCAGACTGCTGTACTCAGGTAAGCCATTGTTCATGTTGTATTTTCTTCGGACTGATGTTCGATCAAGACGGCATCTTCCTCCACCGAAGACCAACTTCGAGAAGCTGCAGGACATCCTCAAGAAGCGCAAAGGACTGTCGCTCGACGTGTCAAGCTCAAAGGCCCTGGCGGACTCCTTGGACAAATGCTTAGACCCCTCAGAACCAGCGTTCAACACCCTTGTCCGTATCATGGCCACCCGCTGCATGCTCTCTGCAGAGTACTTCTGTTCCGGTAGCGTCAGTCGTGATACCTTTGGACACTATGGTCTCGCCACGCCCATCTACACCCACTTCACATCCCCGATCCGGCGGTATGCCGACGTACTGGCACATCGACAACTTGCTGCGGCTATCGGGTACATGCCGCTCCATCCCAGCTTACACTCGAAATCACATGTGGAGCGTATATTGACAGGTGTGAACAAGAGGCATAGGATGGCGCAGATGGCTGGTCGAGCGAGTGTAGAATTCTATGTCGGCCTAGCGCTGAAAGCACGGGGAGAAAAGGCAGTTGTGCAAGAAGAAGCTTTTGTGGTAAGGGCTTTCAGGAATGGCTTGGGAGTCTTTGTGTCCAAGTAAGTCGTATGTTGCTCGCGCAATGATTGCTTGCTGATTTTATATGTAGATTGGGCATCGAGGGACTAGTCATGTTCAAGCGTGAAATTCAGTTCGATGCGGAGAACTATGTTATCAAAGTCCCTTCGGGCACAGAAGGCAAGGAAGCGACAATCGGTGTTTTCGATAAAGTGACGGTGCAGATCGAAGTCGAGAAGGATAAGAACACGCAAAGAGGAAAGGTCAAAATGACCCTAGTGCAGCCAATCGATTCGCGAGCTCTATGATCAAATTTCTTGGCAAAATCGTGTAGCATATCTCATATTTACGTAGTACTTTACCCAGTACTGTCATGAAGGATGAGCAAAGTCCCATAGTTTCACTGTCGTATCTCGAGGAACTGGAGAAGGTTTGGCAGTACGCTTCCTGACCGAGAGCGTTGTGTGCCCCATTTGCGTATTTGCCGGTTCTTCGTTCCCTTCGTCAGAAACATCGCTATCATCAGAATTCCCGCTAGGTGTGGCCTCGAAATGTCGCGATCCAGATACGGAGAGAAGGCGCGCAGCGAGGGAGTGAAACGAGACTGATCCCACCGCATCTTATAATATGCAAGTATAAGTAGCTCGTAAGCCGATAGCGCATTTCATTTCTAACGACTGTGCTTACCGTCGTGCGCATTGAATTGCAAGACGGGTCCAATGTTGACTTCCGAGCCAAAGCCAGAGATATCGTAGTTTGCGCCATGGAGGTTAAATATCGAGACATCCCCTTCCTGCGATTAAGCGTTATCGGTGACACTGCCCAAGGTGATATATTTCATAATCTTACCTGGCTCCCGACACCCAGCCAACTTCCACTGATGTCTATATCGAATTTGCGCCTTTGGTTCGTGGCGGCAACCTTCGACGCTCTAGGTGACGACGCCGCTTCATCCAATATTATGCTTGTTTCAGTCGCCCTTCGTGGATGTAAGTGCGGGTCAAAGGCCTCCACAGGCGATGCGCCGTCCCCACGGATGTCCCAGCAGTATATAGTGTCCGTGCGCCGAAAGGTGGCATAAAGGAGGTGTGGTCGCATAGGATTGAACATCAGCTGTGAGATACGATAACGTTGATATTTGCTTATCACTGGCCGAGCAAAGAATGTACCAACCTGGCTCACGCCGGCTCGAGCATTCGCATTTTTTGAGCCGTCATCCTCAGACTCAAACCCGAGGAACTGGACGGGTTCTCCCGTGTCTTCTGCGAACAGCGCGATGTTGGACGAGTTTGGGGCGCAGGGGCTGAAGGATCCGGCGGCATATAAACCACTAGATGAATCAGTGGAGAAAGCTAGAGTCGAGATAATACCTGCAAAACATGATGAGAAGCTGGATGCGTGTCAAGTAGTCGGATCGCCAATAAACACCTTTCAGTCCGTCTCGGCTCTTCTTGGACGGCGTGGTGTGCAAGCGGGTGCCCTCGCCTGGGACGGCGACATCAAAAACCTCTATGGCATCTTCAAAGCCACAGTAGAGCCTGGCCCAAAGACTAAGTAATTTGTAGGACGGAATTGAATCCGAGCATACTTCGTAGCAGTCAAATTGAAGGCAAGGCTGTGGGGCGCGATTTGGCGTTCGCGGTGATCAACAATCCTATACGAGGCTCTGAGCTGTTTCGGAAACGGAGTTATAAGAATTATGACCAAGTTTAAGGTAGAGTTGTACATACCCTCCCATCGGCGGCATCGAGGAGTTTCACGGGGCATTCCCTTACGGATGTGACGAAGCAGAAGGACGCAGGGTCCGTGCAAGTCGCATGTGGATACCATGCGAAATCAAGCACGGGCGCTGCTTGCCTGAAGCATTGAGACCCATGCGGAAGAAGGGCTGATATCGAAGGTGCAGGGGAGATCGTTTCGTGTGGGCTATCCGCAGATTTATTGTCAGCATGAACTACATATGAGATCGTGTAACAAAGATGAAGACATGCCAGTCGAGATACCGCAAGCTCGCATCCTCGCACTGCGCGAGGGCAGTGGATCCGTCAGGACACCTGCGATAACGTGTTGTGAGCGACGCGTGCTTACGCCACATAGCAAACGAGCGGTCACCATTTCGCCCAACGAACGAAATTTGTCGAGTTTGCAGTATCTGGGGATAATGGACAGCTATGGAGGAGACTCGGGGCCTTTGTGACGTCGTATGATGGAGGTACCCAGTAACTTTGAGGTTGGGTTTGTGGTTCCTGTGCTGTACTCTGCGACAATCCACCTTCGACCTGTATGCCCAGAGTGCCGGAGGGAACTACGTCCAAGGAATCCATCCCGAGTCTTTGGGATGAAAAGAACAAGGTCTGAAGACGACACTCAGTTGTACATGGATGGCAAGAACAAGTGATCTATTGATCTTGTTTCGACAATGTGGCGTAGATTCAGAGGTGTCTTTCGCAGACACTTGTGCACACCTTTATCGTTTCACACCAAGCACGCTGCAATAATGTAGTATGAAGACATTCCATTGAACTCTGCAATTAGCTGCATACAGCACTACAAACTGTCCCCGAAAAGCATCATCAACCACAACAAGGAACGAACGCCTCAGCTTTGAACTAGCCCGTCCCTATGTAAGTAACAAGGTGGTTTGAAGCCGAACGAGCGATGTCAACGCCGACTCCATCGCCCAAAGAGCGACGGTCGTGCTCATATCGCTGCTTCAAAGCATCATCACAGGCGATTCAAGTTGTGGAAGAATCAAAGAAAATCGAAATCGCGCGCGGGTGGGAATATAAAGGTCATGCCACGTGAGGTGCGCACGGACCATGGAGGCACGTGATGTGAGTGACCGCGGTCGCTTTTGAGAGTAAATGGCAGCTACATTGCACAGTCCATCATCGAAAAGAGACCCGAAATCATGGAAAGTTGGCTGGAAAAGCAGGCGGATGGAAATCTGGACGGCGAATATTGTGGTGACAAACTTGCATCCCTTGGAACATAAATGACGGCATGGGAACCCTAACCTGAGCTCCGGGTCCCGCCGTCTTACGCCGCAAATGGCGCCCATCGCTTGTCGGGCCGTACGTCTTGCTTGCACACAGCCACGACGACAGCTTGACCACCCACCGCAACACATCAGGACATCATGAACACGCCAGAAACTTCGAAGTACGAAGAAAAGCCTGCTTTGACGGCGATCAACGATGATACCCTCATTCATATATTCTCCTTCATGAACATCGAAGACATTCTAGCGATGAGGCAGGTGAGCTTGCTCTGTCGTGCACTCATCTTACAACTGCACGGGAGCATAGAAAATATACACATACTGATATGCTACCGATAAGTAGGTCTCCAGCCGGATGCGCACCGTCTCGAGGTTGCGCATCGTTTGGCAACGTGCGCTGCGCACACACGTCCTCGACCGCGGATTCCCCTTTCCTTCTCTATCTCAAAACCTCGCCCTCGAAGTTGAAGAATCGACGCTCGAGGCACTCACACGGCGCGCTTATGCGCTAGGCCAGTTCTGGCAGCGCCCTCAAGAACAGAACCGGACGCACATGGGCGTGAAGCGGGCGTGTACTTTCGTTGCAGGGAGCTCCGCAACAGGCGTAGCGCAGGTGCGCTTCTTGCCCACGCGCCCGGGATGCGTCGTCGCGCTGTCCAAGGGGATCTGGTCTGTCCTCACGTGCTGGGACGTCGGCATCGCTATCAAAGGCGGACAGGATGCTGGAGGTATGAGAGGGAGGGCCGTGCGGGTGGCGGAGTGGGCTCCGCGGCAGACGCTGATCACCTCGCTGGCGGTGAACGAGGACCCGTGCGCGGAAGCGTGTCTGGCGGTCTCGATCACGTATTCTGGGTATGTCTGCGACCCGTCTCATACCACGTTGGTACTCAATGTTACTTTTGTCAATGTCTGGAATACAAATCAGCTCCAATGCGCAGACTGTTCAGATCATGACAGTTGACCAGGACGCTGGAATGTTTGTGACGTTGTGTACACTTGAGATACCCTTCCGTGCAATGACCCTGCGCAAAGACATCCTCGCTGCGAGCGACGATGTGAACGAGACACACATCATCAATTGGCGAACGCAAGAGTACGCTGTATTGTGGGGATCCGACGAGCCATCCGAGCACAACTTTCAGGTAATGTACCTCATTTCGTGCGAATCGAGACTTGCATAATTGATATGTAGTCGCGTAGCACAATCACTGTCTGCAGGTGATGTTCGCGCCCCAGTGCATATTCGTCGTCCGTGCCCGTTCGCTCGAAGTGTTTCCTCATCCCATGCTACGCCAGAGGAAAGAAGTGACATCTGCAGGCTACATTCGTCCAATGGGCTGTCACCGATTTGGATGGATAGACGGCATCTCGATGAGCGTGCAGAAACTCGTGCCCGAATATCCCAGCACGAAGTCATGCGCGGAAAACACAAAGGAGTTGAAAGCGATTCCGCCGTTGTCGATCCTTCTCCGCGCGGAGAGCGATGATCCTTGGGCATCTGACGTCCACACACTTGATCTGTATGTTTTACATCCCAATCCGGATTGGCATCCTACCGACGGCAACGCTTCCACTTCTCTTGGGTCTAACGCCTTCGAAATCCATGATCGCGGCCCTGAAGCCAACTACAAATCCTCAGTTTCGTCTCCCCGCGAATCGCCCGAGGTAGACACGGACACCTTGTGCACACCGTTGCCGTCGCCATACCTGTTTCCGCCCGTGCTCACGGCATCCTGGGCATCCACACGCGGGCACTTGCGTTGCCGGGACATCCTCGTCGGGCCATGTGGGACCGCACTGTGGATCCAGCCAAAGCCTGCGAGGAACGTGGGACTGACGGCGTTCGATTTGCGCGGGTCGTTAGCCCAAGGCAGTCATGAGGGCGAAGCGGCATCGGAAATGGGAAAGGAGGATGAAAAGGAGCGGGTGGTCGCCGTGGTGTTACCTGGGATGCTGAAGGACTCGGGTACAGTTGAGACTGTGCGGACGCTCTACGCGTACGAAGGCGCGTATGGGATGTGGCGCTGCGTCGATTACGACGAGGCGCGCGGATGGATCGCGCTCGGCGACAGTCAGGGACGGGTGGAGATCTTGGAACTTGGGCGGACTCACGCGGATGCGTATCGGGACGTAAATCAGGATGTAGGGGCGTAAGTCTGCAGCCCCGAAGTCGGAAGACAAAGAAATGTATTTTTGTTCCCTACACGCTTGTGCGAGACTCGAACGGCGACCGAGGGAGGAGTTAGATGCCAGCACATCCCGGCATCGTACTTATGGAAATACGCTGCACCATACTCTTTGGCAGCTCGGAAGGCGGGACCTACGCCCGGTCCAAAAGCCGCTCTGCAAATACTCGATCCGGCGCCCAGTAGATCACCTCCGCAAGGCACCGTCGAAATTACTGACAGGTTCTGCCAAAATTCGGCGAATACGCAAGGATCCACGTCGTCCAATATCAGACCGATTTGGCAGATATTTTGCTTGGAGGATATTTCGCGAAGTGGCGGTCGCGCGACTCGCCTGAACCTTATTTTACGCTCCCCTCTATACGAGCCACATCATTCCGCAAACTTTGTCAGGGCGATAATCAGGCATCTCAGGGGAACGATGACTGTGAGGGTTCTCACTGGCGGGCTTACCAAGGGTTACGAACACTCGCGACCACCGCTGCGGTCTAGCCTGGACATTTGACTGATCGTTATGTATCTTTGGACAATTAGAAGGAGGCGAGGGTGCAGGTGGCCCTGATTGTGCGAGAGATTGTTTGCAAAAGGATTAATCGTGATATTCTACAATGCTTGTCTGGAGAACGATCTGCCTTAGCTGGAACGTCGCCGTTGAGGATAGTGGACGATGGACGAGGGCATAATTCGTGCAAGCGTCGGTGTTGGTGTGTGCGAGGCCCGCATTGTCGGCTCGCGATGTCGAGGAGCGTGGAAGCTGGTTGCGAACGTAGCCCAAACCAGGCACGAGCGAGGACGGCCTAACGGCCACCACACGGCACGTGCAGCGCCCGTTCCGGTCTGATTCTGTACGACCTTCTCGCTGTGAGCGAGTCTCTCACCGCAAGCGACTCTCTCAGACGACCCACAGGCAACATCCCCTGCTGCCAACGCACAACCGTCCCTGCCAGCTCAGCACCGCAAGTCACAACTCAAAATCCCCAGAATAACCCTGCACGGAATCAGCGACCGGACAAGGCTACTTCCGGCCGGAGTCCCATCGTCCAAGCGTAGCGAACCGCCCAGCTCGTGTTTGCAAGCTCGCTTACACCAAGCCAAAACGCCTTGTGCGATTCTAGCAGTGTAGTGCGTGGCGTCGAGCAACGGGTGTCGGACATACACAGCCAAGTACCCCTTGGCTTGTGCCCGCTGACCACGTATTCTGTCTCCAGTAAACATGAGCGTCTTCAATCCCAAAATCCTCGACGCCAGCATCCGCGATGTCACCACGGGCTTTGCGGACGAGCAGAAGGCAGACATCCTTATTTACGCTATGCAGCATCTCAACCTCGATCGGTCCGTATACTCGTCATCCCCCCTGCCTCGCGTTAAGGCACGTCTGACCCGCGTTCTGTTGTTACTCGTGCACGTTTAAATTCTAGCTCGCGAACCCTCATCGAAAACGCGGTACAATCATGCCTGATGTTACCTAAATTGTCGCTCGAAAACGCGAACAAGGCTCGTCTGCTCCGTGCCAAAGCGAGGTTAGCAGCCAGCCTTCATGCGGGTGCCCATCAAGGTCGGTCCCGGTCCTTCTAGGCCGTGCCAGCATCTCGTCTAGACTGGTAGGCTAACTGATACTCCACATATGTATTGTTCCCCGCAGACCTGGAGACGATACTGAGCTTCGACCCCGACCACCTTGAGGCTCGCGCTCTCATGGGTCGCTCAGTGCCGCCTGGGAAGGTGAGCTCGTTGTCGCTCACCAATCTGCATTATCGTTGAACGGTTTCCACTCTGTCAGTCTGTGCCGCAAGCAGATCGAAGTCCCGGTTTCTCAACAGAGATATGGCGGGAGATTGCTTCGTTTCTACCCCGCCGTGACCTGAAGACCCTCCTGTCCCTCCCGCACGTCTTATCGCGCATCGCGAGTCAACTCTTGTTCCGCAAGATCGACCTACATTTCGGTATGTACTGCAATCGAAGAGCACTACGAGACATCTATGTTGACATTCGAATCGCATCAGCATCGGACAAAGAGCAATCCCAGCGTAGCGCCGATCTACTCACTCGCATTATCACCGACAGCACGTTTGCGAGCCATGTCAAGACCCTGCGTATCTTCGTCCCTGGGCGTGATACGTTCCCGATGGCGTTTCAGACAGGTGCGTCGCTCTTTGCTCGGTGATTTGCGCGCAATGCTAAGTTCGAGACATCAATCTACAAACGTAGGCGTACTAGCGAACGCTCTTCCCAAAATGACGAATTTGCGCAACGTACACTGCTCGATGCGATGGAAAGACATCCACGCATTCATGCGTGTGCTAGAGAGCATTCACCACAGGCTCTATGGCTTGTCATTGATGTGCGCTTCCCTTGTCTGCATATCTCGATTGAATTTCTGACACGACGACTAGACCATCGGATGGCTCAGGAGAGATGAAAGTCCCTCGATTCAGACACATCGCCCAATTCTCATACACGGCCAACAGTGGAAGTCCAACCCAAGTCTACGACTTCCTCGCACAAAACAAGGGCTCGATCCGTATCATCCACCTGCACAACCAGAACTGGGCATACCCATCAGAGAGTATCTCGATCCGCAACCTGACGCATTTTGACTTCCTCGGTATCTTTCCCGCAGAATCGCAGGGCATCGCCGAGATTCTTTCGCACGGGACGCAGATCGAGTCTCTGCGCCTCCAATGCGTCCTTGAATGCAACGCGTCCGCACAGTTCCGCGCGCACACCAACGCGCTGCCCTTCCTGCGGCACTTCGCGTTCAGCCTCGTCGGGTACCGGGTGAACGACTACGACCTCTTCCCAGCGATTTCCGAGTTCCTGCGCGACCGCGCGCAGCTGCACACCCTCCACCTCACCGTGCCGAGCGCGGATTGGGCGCAGCGCCGCTTGGGCTACGACGCGACGGTGTGGGGCGTCCTGCCCTCGCTCACAGGCCTGCGCAGTCTCGCGGCGACGCTGCCGAAAGACGTCGCGGCGGCGGTCGCGATGTGGCTCGTCCCGCGAGGCGTGCACGCGCTGTCGCTGCACTCACTCACCGCGGGGGACCCGATCTCCTTCGTCTCGGTGAGTCTGCCTAGCACCCACAGGCTGTATACCGACGCGAGTCTCCCTATTCAGCAACTGCGTCCCGGATTACCGCCCGGCCTCAAATTCATTGGGCTATCCCAATTCCATATCGATGACGTTGGAGCCGTGATACAACATGGCTTCCCGATGGTCCGCTTGGCGAGGATCGACGATGCATATTATACAGTGAGGCACACTGAGGATGGAACAGTGTCGGTTGAGGAGTGGCCGAAAGGGCGTACGCGATACGGCCTGACAGAGTGGCTCGAGTGGTATGAATGTGAGCATGCTGAGTGGCGGGATCCGACGGAGTTCTTGTAAAGCCAGGAAGTCTCTCTTTGTTTTGGATATCATCCTCTCCTCTTGCACGTTTGTAAGTCTGTTTTATCGTCTTACGAAAAGGACTGTGCTGATTCTTCGTAGTGTCGTTTTGTTGTCTCTGGTCGCATAGGATCCCGGATCGATATATCGATATCCCTTTTATCTGTATTTGTACCGTACTACGATATACAATATACGCGTGCTATACCCCGTTGCACAAGATCCAATATCCTCTGCTCGCCGCGTTCGCTACCTATTGATACAGTGGTATGGGGTGGCGGAAAACCTGATACAAAGCTCTTACCAATGCAGATAGTGGGTTGGGCACTGGTAACCAGAGGGATTCTTGAACAAGTATTCTTGGTGATAGTCTTCAGCGTTCCACCAAGGCCCGGCTTCCACAATATCTGTCACGATCTTCTCACCTGCGAAGAAATGGGTACTTAGCCTACACTTCCAGCTAACAGATGGCGAAAGTACTGACCCTTGGAATCGAAATGCTTCTTCTGGATTTCGTCAGTCACTCTTTGCGCAATTTCACGTTGTTCTGGGGTATGGTAGAAGATAGCGGAGCGGTACTCTGGTAATATATGTTTGTGAGTGATGAACTACAAAGCGACAGGACAAGAACGTACGCGTTCCCGTGTCGGGACCTTGCTTGTTCACGGTCGTGGGATCGTGCGTACGGTAGAAAAATTCTGTTCAGCGGGAAATAAGCACCTTTAGACACGCTTTTCTCTCGCAATATGATGCTTCATGTACAACTCACCAACCAATTCATCATACTTGACGATGCTAGGGTCAAATTCAATTCGCAGCGCCTCCGCGTGGTCAGTCGAGCCCGTGCAAACAGTCTTGTAATCAGGGTTGGTCGAAGCGGCTTTCCCGCCAGTGTAGCCCACGGAGGTCTTCAGGATACCCTTGTTCTGCGCGATGGGGTAATGCTTCAGGAAAATGTGCTCGACACCCCAGAAACATCCAGCGGCAAAGGTCGCTACTTCAGGCTGAGTTCCTGTCACACGTCAAGGGCCCGTGAGTATCGACCTTCCCAGACCCGACACGAATGAAGCGCGAGTGCTCACCAGACATGGTGGTAAGTGTGTTTATTCCGACTCCGGGACGATTCTGCAAAGCGGGGGCACTGAACAAAGCGGTTGGAACTAGATGCCGGAGACGGTTGAGCATGTAGTCAGTCACCAGAACTCGCAGGGATGATGGTGGGAGGATGCAAACCTTTGCTCGCTGAGTCCTGACCAAGGCTCGCGCGCGGAAACATGTAAATGGCGTCAATGGCGCCACGTGGACCTGGGCCGAATGGACCGGATGAGACGCCCTTCGCCCGAGGTTAGGGTTACCATCACCACTTCCCCAGCCTGCACAGGACCTCCGAGATTGTAGAAGCTTCAGAACAGTGAGAGTAGATTTTGTTCATGCTGAAGGAAGGTAAGTGTCGTACGCGGATGAACGTAGACTACTATGCTAGAAGTGTTGGGATGCGTACCGCGCATTATCATCTGGAACGAACTTCGCAATTCTGTTCTAGCGAAGTTGGGGCTCTGAAAGCATAACGATAGGAGTACTGTATAAATATTACATACAGCGTGGTATATGTATGTGCCTCAAATCTTCTACAAGCACAACTGATTCCCTAAGACGAACAGCAACTTCAATTGTACCACCTCTCGCGCAACTTCTTCCTGGTCACCATAGGTTTGGTGACTAGTATCGCTACAGTCAAGCCAGCTATCGTCAATACAAGCTGCGCCTTGTTGAACGTCTCGCTCAAAACATCGAAGGTATTTGAGGGCGCTATGCGTGTTGTGAAGAGGTCCAAACCGTACGCGAAGACTAGAGAGGTGGATTCGAGGAGGGCGGGACTAGTGATTATGTCTCTGACGCGCGACACCTGAATAGACGGTGATTAGAATCATTGGACTGGGAGAGTGAACGATGAACGTACTCTGTAAATGTGTGATAAGACTCGTCTGGGGTCATCCGGCATCACAGGATCGTATTGGATGAGCCATTCCTCCTGCTCTTGACTTGTGGGCTTATGTTTCGGACGACGTGGATCGAGGAATCGGCGAGGGAATGCTTGGATGATTCCGTTCTCGCCGGCGACTGAAAAGAAGTTACATCAGGATGCGCAACAGTGAATAACCGGGAAGACTCACCGATCAGCTCTTTCGAGGATATACCAAATTTCGTCGATGTTGTCGCGAGCGCTGTGATTGCCCGCGGGAATACGTACGCTTGCTCATAAACAGTGACGTTCGTCATTTCTTGCGCATATGAGGAGAGATCAGAACTGGATGAGAAGGCATGATCAGCATGTCATGTAGCCATGGTTGGAACGTTGCATACCTTCCAATTTTCTCATCGACCTTGCTACCTTCGTAAAATTCCACGGAGACTACTTGATGACTCTTGGCCTGGTCTCGACCCATCTCGGGGTCATAGTAAATGTACACAAGCCAATTCTCAGCGAAGGCGGCCTTGACATCGCAAACGCCATACGCAGCTGGTAGTGTAGTATGATAAATAATTGTGCCTTTCGCAGTGTCGATGGCGTATACGCTGCAGCTTTCCATCAGCGCGTCCGCAGGCTTTGGTTGCTCGGGGTTGGCATTTGGGGCTTCCGTCGAGGTTGCTGTCAAGACGATCGCCATGTTGGGGTTCAAGTACTTGTAGAGTGTCGAGCGGTCACCCAGTACCTTGCCAAGCGAAGCGACAGGTTCAACGGGCCGGGAGATCATCTTGAGAATGGATTCGTTTGGTGGAAGCGAGAGCGTCCAGGTTGGCTGTGCTACGTGCCGTCCAGTGAATTCTTCTTGAGTTGGAAGACGATGTCCAGTAAGGCCAGTTTGAGTGAGTAGCGGGATGTGAAGCGAAGGTATCCGCTTGCGGAATGAGGAAGTGTGTGCTGGAGTATCTGGATAGATGTAGCTCTACACGAGCTATCAGTACGTAATTTATGCTACGTGAAGCGAGTAGATCTCACCTGCAAGAACTCATCGAACAACAGCAAGTATCTTGCTGCACCGTCCCGGACCAGGAAGGCTTCTACGAAAGCACCAGCGATGATGTCCACACCCTCCAACAAAACGTCGGTAGAAGTTTCATCTGAATGTGCTACATCCCTCCCTGTCAGAGCGTCGACGTGGAATAGAACAGTATCAATCAAGCCCTGAAGACCCAATGGTTATGAGCTCAGCAAGCATCAAAAGACTAGGACTCACGTTGTTTGCCCTGCGTTGAGTTACCAGAACAACCTGGGGCCTCTGCTCATCGCTGTCTCCGACAGTCTTGACAGTGAACACTTTAGCTGGGATAACACGCGCGCCAACTTTCGCAGCCCACCCAAGCCCGAACACGCGACTCCACACGATCTCTCCGCTCGCGGAATCGAGGCCGTACATCTTGCCTTTCGATGTCGCCACTACCAATATCTTCCTAAAGCCGAACGGATCCCGCACAAGCGTCCCGCCCTCCGTACTTTCTGCGACTGGGACGACTGGGGTCGTACCCAGGGCGCCAGACCCGGAAATAAAGCGCGACACAAAACGTGACACATATTGGGGGAAGTTGCGAGCTTCAAGAAGCTGTCTTTGCAACCGGCCCACAAATGTCTCGGTCTCCTCTGCAGCACCAGCTGGTGCAGCGACGGCAGCTCTCTCAGGCAGCTCCACGAATTCCGCTACGCGGATATCCGTGAGGCCTTCTTCACGAGTCCACTGAAGCTGATCGTGCTGCCAGAGCTGAACGGCTCCTGTTGACGTAGAGAGAACGAGACGGGCAAGCACGCGGTACTCCTCAGGATTCGCCGCGTCCACGGTGGCCTTGATATTCCAGTGTGAGCATGATACATAGATTCGGAAGTAAGCACTTACATGCGCAATTATACCATGTTTTCCTGTCTCAAATGGGAATGTAAATCCGGTTACAAGACCCTTACCTTCAGCGAGGTGAGGTGCTAGGACATGCGCAGACGCTTGCTAGACGAAAGGTGAGCACATTAGAAACACGACATGAGGAGCTCATACCTTATAGGCGTGCGACCAAAATACTCTTGCCACGTAATGGTAGCCGTCTTTATCAACTCCACCTGTGTATATTGACTCTGTGTAATGGTCGGCTCGGGCCTACGAGATAAACAGTCACATAATACGTAAAATTGTCGCTGGAGAAATGCATACCGAATCTGCGAACTCCCAGACAACTTTCAGCCCTTTATCCTGTTCGCTGAGCTTGATGACCCGACCGGCACCATCGTCTTTGAGCGCGACAAACATGCCGTAGTCGCTCAGTCCCGCATCGATGACTTTTTCGTATACGGCCCCCTTGACCGAGACCGGCTTATCCTTGAGAGCTGGAGTAAGGCCGACTGATTTGATGACGCCACCTTCGAGCCATACTGCACGGGCAACCACATTTTCGCCTTCGGCATCTTTTATTTTCTGTGATAACACTAGGAAGCTCGAAAGCCCGTCTCCGCTTATGCTTGATGGAACGTCAACGTCTGCGAGAACGGACCCGTCTTCTGGGGACAGCGCGGTTACGTGCAGGGTGTAGGATGCAAAGGACTTCGTCAGGCCGATGACGTATACGGCAGCGCGAGTTGGGACAAGTGCAGAGTATACGATAAGAGATGTTTGGTCTGGCGCGGACCATGTCCAATCGTCCCTCCCGGGAGTATCGTCTAGTCGATGTACGACATGCCCGCCGATCAACGTGTAAACATTACGATGTTGGCTAGGATCAAAGGCGAAAGCGACCCCAAGCGAGGGAGGATTGAATATGCGTTCCGAGTTGGGGAGAGAGGTTTGTTGTTCAATGAGGAGACTTCCGGTGCGGACATCGAAAAGACGGAGGGTCGTTCCCCCCGCTCCGGACGCGGTTGCGACAACTGCATAGCGTCAAGTTATGTGCGCGATAATGAAGAAAGCTACACTCACCATCTTTATGTTTCTTGAACAGTATTATAGGGTCTCTTTCTTCGAAGAGGTGCCTCCACGCTGCGCTTTCCCATCGGAGGTCAGCGAGGGATAGAAGTACAACTACGCGATGACGCACCTATGGTCCCATTCTCCGGATGCAAGGCAGCAAGCACGTTATTCGTGGTCGCGGTAAGAACATAGCTTTTCGTTGCCTCATTGGCCTCCCCGACGCGATGAAAAACAGGTGCTAAAGCAGGGTTGCCGGTGAGCGTGTCGCCAATGAGCTCCTTATGCCAGTCAATTACGCCAGCTTCTTCGGAATGAATAGCGAAAGTCGGTAGGCCATTTAGGAGTGTAGTCACCCACAGTACGCCGAGAAGGAACCTCGACATGCTGCAAGTCCGGCTGGCAGTGAGCTGAGTGGTCGTGGCACGTTGAAGACGCGCTAGCTTCCTCCGCTAGCGCTTGGGGCGGGCAAGCAAAGTTTGATGGCGGGATAGCTCCAAAATGGGAAATATCCCGCCTTCCGCCTTGCTGCAGGTGCTTCCGTCCGTTTCATGGCGCGTTCACTAGATAAGGTTCCGAGAGTCGTTCAAAAATAAAAGATCAAAGCTTTCGTGCAAGGAACTAGTGTTTGTCCTCGTACCAACGCCAAAGCTTGCACATTACACCGTAGTCTAGCCTCGAGCAATCTGCTAAGTACAGTAGTGGCGCAAGAGACAATATCCAGCTAGGATATCTGGTAAGCTTCGGAGGCGCAGAGAACGCTGTTTACGGTCACGAAGGTTTCACTGTATAACTACGCAATGCAATTAAAATGGACAAGCAGTCTTCCACAGTTCAATCTCAACTGCCAGCTCCTCTCTATACTGCGGGAAGATTCTCTTGAAGACTTCCATCCACGGTCGATAGCTTTGACGTCTTACTACTGTGGCTGTCAGCTCCCAGTACTCCGGCATCCATGCAGCACACTCCCAGTCCACCAGACCCACAGGCTTACAATTTTCATCGGCGAGAATGTTGTCTGGTGATATATCGCCATGTGTGAAGCAGAGACGATGCCGCCGAGAGCGTACACGTGCGGCAAGAGATTGAATACCAGGCGGTGCAGTGGGCGGAAGTGTAAGGGACCGCTGGTTGTGGAAGGTATCGACCGAGTCAAATGGCTCGATTCGTCTAGTGTAGTCAAGCCTAAAGCTTTGGAAAGATGTTCCAAGAAACCCGCATACTGCATCGTTGGGAGGTGGTGGAAGTACACGCACTTGTGCTATCCAGTCGCGCATGGTTTCTTCGAGAACGGAGGTCTGTGTGTCGGACATCTTGACCAGTGTACCGCGTCTACCGAAAGGTCTACCAGGGACTTGGGTCATGAGGAAGAAGGTTTTGTCATTGTCCTTCATCACATCCAGGATGGTTGGGACAGGAATGGTTTTGTTGAGTGAGACGTATTGAGTTGCCAGTGCTTCCGAGACGGCAACCTCGTCGTGATATTTGGCATAGAGCCTAAATGGCAAGCGAAAGGCTCTAGGAGATTCCGTATTTTCACTCATTCTCAAGAGAACGCGATATATGAGCATGCGTATTCTGCGTGGCATCATGAGCCATGCACGCCACAGCACGCTGGCTACGGTGGGGCGTCGCCTAGAGTTGTAATTAGAGTCCTACACCAGCAACGATTGAGAATCGACTCACGTCCTATACACGAATGCGCTAGCATCGATGTCGGTCATGGTGGTCTATAAGGACGACTGTAATTGTGGTGAAGGAAGTCAGCATGGTTGAAGTTCGTAAGAATCGCATGTCTAGCGGACCGGCGGCTTTTAAATCTGAAGGTTCCGCCCTCCGTCCATTCATCACCGAGTTGCCCGGCAGACCGAACCTATGGCAAGCTGCACGAAGGGCGGATCTGGTTTCGCACAGTGAAGTCAGGCTCAGTGTAAGTTCATCGTTTTCACCAGACGGGTCAGCAGTTAGGGTGACTGGTCTTGTATCGTCAACCACTATGTGCGTACTTGGATATATCTGATCTGGCGTACCAAAGCCGACAAGAAATGTTCATTCATCGTATTCCGCTTCGCCACATCAACACGCGACCGTCTGCCCCAACCCTATCATAGGAGTTCCAGGATGGGATGTGAGCTCTTTCGTCTATGGTCGATCTATTCACATGTTTGCCACTATGTTCCATGATGCATGATCTAGTAGAATCTAATCAGCTTCATAACCGCTTCTTTCTCGTCTTCGGCTTGCAGATACTCCTCAAGAGTCTAAATGCGCAGCTGAGTAGGATCAAATGTAGATAAGCATAAAAACTCGCCTCGTTGACCGACAGATAGTTCTTGACGAAGATCCTACCCAGCATGCTCTGTAACTTCAAGTCTCTCGCCAGGTTTGCTCTTGCCTCAGAGACGGTACGGGGTACTCGCCCAATTAACAACTCCCCACGCGCATCACAGACACCCATCGCCTGCCTCTCCGTTTGGTCCATCAGCGGCACCGGCTTTTGGCAATCGCCTACAGTCAATACGCGCTCTGCTTTGACCGCATCCACGCCTGCAGCAAGCAACCCAGCTAGCGCGATATGGGGGCAAGCAGTTCCGTCCACGAAGCGTACCTCGAACCGCGTTTTCCCCCGCACGCGCGGTCCCGTCAGGCGCACAAGGGTTTCACGGTTGTCCGAGCCCCAGACGGCATACGTGCCGCCTGACCACACGCCGTCTTCGACGCGTGCGTAGGATGCAGCCGTAGGCTGAGTGAGAGCACATAGAGCCGGCGCGTGGTCGAGAACGCCAGCAAGGAAGGACCGTTCCGCGAACGTGAGAATTGGCGCCAAGGCGTCGTCGGATCGCTCATTGAGCTCTTTGCGTGCAATCGTTGCGCTATGCTCAGGAATTTCGTGAATGGAGATGTTGGTATGTGCACCACTTCCACCTGTGATAAGGAGAGCGTACCATAAGGTCAACATTATATGAAGGGGGCCCAATGAACTTACCACTGGTCGTGTAGAGCTTAGGCGCAAAGGTTGCGCGTAGGCCATGCTTACTTGCGACGTTATAGATAGTCTCACGGGTGCTCACAAGAGCATCGGCCGCTTCAAGTGGTTCCAGAGGACCTGTGACGACTTCATACTACAATGCAATGTATCACTGATTATGGAAAGCACAAGCTTCAACACAACGTACCTGACCGGGGGCTGCTTCCGCATGATACATCTGTAGTTCAATTCCTGCATTGATTAAGCTTTTCGCAATGTCTTCCATCGCTTCGGCTTCTACTGATCCCGATGGGAGTTTATGTGATACGGACCAGTCTGCGTCATTGACAGCGACGATATCAGGAAGGGCATCCTTCTTGACCAAGATAAACTCGGATTCGACTCCAACGAGCATCCGAAGCCCAGCCTGATCGCGTGCATTGTCGACGACGCGCTTGAGTAACGCGCGAGGACACAGCGGGTGCATCGGATTGGGTCCCGCGGATGGCGAAGGTGCCTTGGGTTGGAAGAAGCCCATGACACTAGCGTGTCCAGGTGCGTATGGGCAAATGCGGAAGGTTCTTTCGGGATCCAGGACATAGAGGTTCTCTCCAGTCGCTGTAAAGCCGGGTGCCATACGAAGTCCAACAAGACCTAAGCATACTTCACCAATAGAGACCCCTGGGCGGGGGGACTCCAGGAGCTTGCAGAAATACTCTCGAGGGACGACGCGATAGCGGACGTTATTGATGAGGTCGACCCAAGTGACGCGAACAAACTCGACGCCATGGGAAACGAGATAATCGCGAGTCAACGAGATTTGTTGCTGCGGGGAACCTTGCGGAGCGTAGGTAACACCGTATTCGTGTTGAGTCATATTCAAGATGCTGTTGAGCGGATAGAGGCGCAGGGGGAGATAGGAGAGTCTCTGAGGATTGTTCTAGTCAGAGCTAAACGATATATAAGCCCCCCCGCCGGCGTGTATCATGTCCATCGTCGGTTAGGTATGACCGCTCACTTCCACGGGTTCTTCGCCGCAGTAAGCGAAGGTGCTTACTGTGTCTTCCAGAAGTAATATGGCTATGTCGTACTATCTTGTACGGAGGAGATGGCTGTATAGAGCAGTTCTCGAGGAGATCAGGATCAAGAAGCTCAAGCGCTCACCCCAAGTTTCTCCGCGTTTTCGGGCAGCTCGCTCCTTGGAGAATATCACGATGTACGACATCCACGGACGATGGCCCAATACTATCAGCACAAGAACGCGCATAGGACTGGTAGACCTTGTTTTTGCAAGATGACCGTTGTTAAGAAAGGTACAAATCACGCTTATAACGCGTGGAGCCTAGCCTCTCAACCGCGTTCGAGCCTCAAGTACTAAAACGCCCATCTCCTCTTTCTTCGAACCTCCCACCATAACGTTTTTGATTCACTTTTAGTCTTGAATACACTGAAAATGGCTGATCATACGACCTTGGACTCCGAGTCCTCTTACGCGAAACATCGTCAGCAAGCCTTGGCCCTCATCAACCAATTACGGGCAATTGGGTACGCGACAATGATTTACTCACAGACGCGACTCATTGAAACCAAAAAGCGCGCCTTGCTCTCCCCCCCTCCCGAACCTTCCCACGTGGCAGCATACCGCGAGTTCGAGTCCGGGCTGGTGCGGTAGTGCGTAAATGTAATGGGAAGCTTGTTACGAATAAAATAACTTGTCGTCGCTTAACATTATAATTATAAGTGCACTAGACGTGTAGAGGTGGTTCATGTCGCCTTGCACATCTAGGAAGAAAAGGGTCGGGCCGCGCAGAATACGTGTTTGTTATCTCGAGTGATTTAAGGGCAATTTTCACTTGTACGACGGCGTGGAGACATTCGCGTTGTCAGTACTTGAATAGAACGCCAGCTGGGGTGCCCACTGCCGGCGCGGACGTACGAGCGTGAGCAAGCTCTGTACTGTAATGCTCAAGATCCATTGGCGGATGGCCTGTATTCAAATTTCAGAGCCCGTGCTCGTGCCGAATGTTTCGGGACTTACTTGAATGTCTAAAGTCACCGGATTCGCGATTAACGTACGTTAAAAACAGAGAAAATAATTCCAACTTTATAAAATAACTCGTATTCGAACCCGCGACGTTGCCCAGCATTCGCCACGCTGCTACCGATAGTCTACAGCGACATTAGTAGCAAGGGCTCGCAGCTGCAGTTGAGCATCATACAAGCGCCAGCGCACGTGTCGCGGTTCGGGAGGGGGGAGAGCAAGGCGCGCTAAACCAAAACGCGTCGTTCAGCGCACAAGCAGACCTGGATCTTCCTCGCATCGCTGTCATTGGAAACCAGAGTGCAGGAAAGTCAAGTCTCGTCGAAGCTATCTCAGGGGTGAGTACACTGTGCTCATTCCAAGTAACGCCACCGACCTCTTTGCATTGTCTGTTAGATCAATGTTCCCAGAGATGCTGGAACGTGTACACGATGCCCAATTGAATGCCGCCTCTCAAATTCCCCTCGCGAGTGGCGTTGCAAAATATCAATTCGCTGGGAGTTCGATGACCACGGTGTTCGTCGCGATGAGGTTCAAGAGGAGCAATTTGGCGACGTGATTACACAGCCGAATGATGTGGAAATTGCTCTACGTCGCGCACAAACCGCTGTGCTGAACCCCAAAACAGCCAGTGCCCAGTTCGTCACCATGCGGGTCGATGAACTCAAAAAAGCGAGACCTAACCAGCTGCTCTTCTCTCGCAATGCCGTTTGCGTGGATCTGAGTGGACCACAACTTGCTGATCTCGCCTTCGTAGATCTTCCGGGTAAGCTGTATAGCGCATGCATGCGGTATTAAGTACTGACAATTCTTTCACTAGGAATTGTACAGTATGCAGATGATAGCATCGTCAAATTAGTGGAAGATCTCGTCAAGTCACACATCTCGCGTGACAAAGGCAACTGTCTTATTCTCGTGACGTTGCCTATGAGTGGTAAGCATCTGCTTGATACAAACATTGCGATCTTTGACCTCACATTCCCTCAGACGATATAGAGAACCAGAAAGCCATGCGTTTAGCTCGCGAAGCTGACCCTCAAGGTCTCCGCACCATTGGTGAGCCGTTTGTCATCATTGATCGTCTCAGATAATTAAATATCGTTACTGACTTCACTAGGGGTCCTAACGAAACCGGATCTGGTCACAACAGCGCAGCAGAAGAGCTTGTGGCTTGATGTGATCGAAGGCCGCAAGCATCCGCTGAAGCATGGCTATTACTGCACTCGCCAGCCGGATGAAGACGACCGAGCACAGGGCATGACTGCTTCAGAGGCTCGAGTGGCAGAAGCGGATTATTTCCTGAAGACTGTGCCATGGGTAAAGAGCGCGCATCAGAGTCGATTTGGTACACAGAACCTGGTTTCCAACTTAAGCCGCTTACTGTCTAAACTCATCGACGAGCGGTATGTACACCAAGTCATCGGTGTTCCTTTCCATCTAGGTGGACCCAAAAAACGTACTAACTCATGATCTTCTGCACGCAGGCTACCGACTCTGTCGCAAGAAACGTCGCGTATCTTGTCCGAATGCGACAACCGCCTCGATGCTCTTCCCGCGCCTATTACGTCCGAGCCAAGCGCATTCGTCCTGGGCCTTGTCACCTCCTTCTGCAACATTGTGCGCTCTCATGTGCAAGGACAGGCACTTGCCACAGAGCTCGTCCAGGATACACGTCGTACTTACAGAACATTCAAGGCCGATATACGTGGGACCGCACCGCCATTTGTCCCGCTGAAGGACAAGAACTCACAGCGACTCGATCTTAACCGAGATGTCATGGATTTGGTGAAGGTCGATGACGAAGAGGTCGAAGAAGACAACATAGTGTTTGTTGGCGTACCCGGAACGATCTATTTGGAGGATGTCAGGAAGCGCATAGCAATGTCAGTGTCCCGATATGAACATTTTTGGTACACTCGACTTCATTTGTTCCAGGGCCGTGACGCGCGAGTTACCCAACAATGTACCATATTCTGTGAAGCTCTTCTTCATAAGCCAATTCCAGAAGACATGGCAGGCGCACGTGCAGAAATGTGCAACTGAGATCCACCGCAAGGTCAAGGAAGGACTTACTGATCTGGTGCAAGCCCACTTCGGTCTCTATGTCCATCTCGAACCTCACATTCAGTATGTGAACTTCATGCTATTATTTCTCTGACGCTTATCGTTGGTTGCTAGAATTGTGGTTGACGAACTGATTCAGAGCACGTACAAAGCAGCCAGAGCTCAACTAGGCAAGATCCTCAGATATGAGACGTCTGCTTATACCCAGAATGAGCACTATCTTTCATCGTCTAAGGAAGCGTTTTTGACAAAATACAAAGCCCTCCGAACGAAGGCAAAGTCAAATCCATTGGCACTTGGAGCACAACCTGTGAGTTTGGGTTCTTCTCAGATTTCTGCATTCCTTGCTAGCCCCTGGAGTAAGTTACTGTCTTCCACATGAGCTCGAGACGTGCCTCACCGGTACAAATGTCTACTAGAGCCTTATAAGCTTGGAATTGGCTATCCGTCCGAGTGTGATGGTACTGGTCGATTCGACAGTCATAATATCAAAGAGCCAGGGCTACGCGTGGAGAAATACCAGAGTATCTCGATGCACCCATTCTATTCGAAATGGTCATTTGAAGTTTGTAATTCAGTCTCTAAACGTCCACTCGCGCGAAATTGTTTTCACTGACGATTTGCGATTCATAGGAATTGCGTGTGGTAGACTACAAGCTGCAACAAAAATCGGCTACCGTTAGCCCTGGAAGCGACCAAACACAAGCGAAGTCCAATGCTTTCGCACAACCATCGGGCCCCTTCTCAGGAGGATTTGCACCGCTGTTTTCTGTTCCTATAGCATCAACACCCTCTCAAGCGGCGACACCATCGACAACTACTACGGCGTTAGCGCCAGATGAAAAGGAGTCCGAGCTTCTCGCCGCTCTGGCACGATTTGGCATCTCGGGCCTGTCAGCATCAGATGTTCTGGGTAAGCTCAATCCTCCCGACGAGTATCAAGAGGAGATAGAAGTCATGGCGGAGGTGCGAGCATACTTCAAGGTCACGTACAAGGTCAGTCTATATTTTTGCGACATCGCCTACATTATTCACAGCTATGTCGAACAGCGGATCATCGACTTCGTGCCTCTTACGATCGATCACGAGTTCTTATTCGCACTGGCAGATTCTCTGCAAGACAGATTGGTGGAGAAGATGGGTCTTGGGACTGATGGTTCCGCAGAGCGGTGCAAAGCATATCTCGCCGAAGATCATCACATTGTCGCAACTCGAGAGGAGCTTATGTCGAGGAAGAAACGGCTGGAGAAAGTGAGGGAGCAACTACTGGACTTTGGACTTTGAATATTCGTTGCCACCTAACGTATAATCGCGTACGAGACAGGGATCTCCATCTATGACATTTTCGTGCTATGTACGAATTGGCTAATCATAGAAAGAATTCGGGAGACGGTCGATTGCATATGGGCCCCAAGAGATTCAATAATAGATAGAGCTATGGTGCTCGTTTTTCGATAGTACGAACCCGAGGTTTGCACTGGACAACTACTCTTGCCGAATGAACTGCCAAAGCTGTGCGAGATATCAACTCATGCGATATGTGTGGTAAAGGACGACTTACGTGTCTGTTTGCATAATAGAACACGTATGGAACTAAGAGGTTCTTCAAAAGGGGCGGTACCGGAGGGAACGTCGTCCACCTTGGCGATGCCATTACGACGAAAGTTACAGCAGTCGTCAGAGGCTAGTGAGCGAAGATCAGCCGATACATGCCTATGGGAGATGACCAAGATCTTACCAAGGTCGCAATCTTTTTCGCGCTTTCTTCGCTGACGTGACGCACATCATGTTCTGTTACACCCTCGGCGCGCATCTTGGTAGGGTCAAGATAATCCACTTCTTGTATAAACTGCATATTGTATCAGCATCACAGTCATATTATAGTGATAATGCAAGTTTACATGGTCCGCCATGGGTTCTGCGAAAGTGTCCACAAGGCTCCTAAGCTTCTCACCATCGTATACAGCTTGTTCGTGGAGCGGGGCCACCTTGTCGCCAAACCCGTAAGTAGTCCCGGAGGGAAGACATGAAACGAGGTAGTCGTGCAAAGCGTGAAGTCCTCCATGGAACGCTTCATGTTCTGTACTGATAACGGTTCGAAGATCGTATTTATGACTCAGCATATCGAAGTAGTGCGTCTCCTCGTATCTGAGCAAGCCGTCAATTTGCATTTTTACACCCCAAACCAGGTTCGGCACGTACTCATGATGGTGTTCGAGTGTTGCATACCACACCAGCGCATAGCCTACGAAGGCTTCTGTTTTCTCCTTAGATACCTGATTTGCTTGCTGTGCCATATGAGCCGCGATTATAAACGCCATTATCGCTAGAACAGACCTCGTATATTGCGAGCAAGACGTGTACAAACAGCACATGCGCGCCGGCCATATCCCATTGTAAAGATTCAAATGGGTCCGTCGGCATGGGTTGGGATACAATACCACGGAATGCTTCCAGGGCATTGCGAAGGACGCTCGTGGTGGATAGCTGGGGCATCGCAAGAGGTTAGACAATTGGTCAGCGAGGATGAGGAGGGTAATGGATGTGAGGGTGCTTGCAACGGCAGGTTTCTACCAGAGTCTTATATGCTACTACTATCAATCAAGAGTCGAATGCTACCTTGTATCATGATGGCACTTGCCATAGGCTTTCAGATTCTTAGCGTGAAACCGAATGTCAGATGCCATTCTGTTCCGTCAATTCAGCCATCTACCCTGATGATGTACAGCGTGCCGGTCAATCGCAGGTCAGCTAGACACAAAAGTCAGATACAACAGATATACTCTTCAAAAATACAGGCGTACAACGAGGTTCTTGACAAGTCGTTCCGTTGACCTGCACTGATTCATCGAGACAATTTCTTTGTGTTGATCCTTGTCTACGACCGGTACAACTGTCAAGCTGCCAATGCGCTGCTTTCAGACAGGCCTCAATGTTTACTGCGGTCTGTCATTGCGGAGGAATAATCAGTGCTGAATGCAACACGGCACGTTGCAAACGGACGAAGAACAACGTTCACGCTCACAGGCGCTCACACGGAACTCTCCGGTTCAACGGCCAATTATTATTTTGCCGGAAAACCGATAGACCCGGGCCAACAAGTTTGAATCCTCGAAGATGCCGCAGCCCGTTCGCAGACATTTAAATCGCTATTCAAGGGTAAGGGTGCAGAGTAACCTTGAACAAGGGCTGTCAACATTGTTAGGTATACGCTCGCCTTCTACAGCATGTGAGTTATTCTCAAATATTGCTCGAAGTTTGAAGGAAGTTAGAGGAAGGCCAAGGACTTTGCGACCAGTGGCGACGCTGCCTACGGCAGAGTACAAGGAACGAAGTGTGCATCCAGATGAAACCTTAGGCTCGGATAGAGAGTCCTCACTGAGCAGCGTGATACTCATTGCTAATTGAGTACATCACAAATGCACTGCTTGACTTATCGATGCAATAGAGACCCACAGCTTCTTCAATCAGTACTTGATTTACAGGCGATAGCATCTCTGGGGAAGCGTCTCGTCTTGATGACCCATCTTTTCAGATGTCTTCGACGAGCTTCTGGACCTGGGGACCTCGCGGACGAAATTCGCACTTGAAAGGTACTGGGAGACTGTCCGCATAGCTTCAGTCATTGTCAAGATGCGCGATGGGTTGCATCCGTACTTAACAAATGATTCAGTCATCTGAACTTCTGGCGTAACTTCCCGACCAGACGCATCTTTCGATCTCGTGATATCGAATGTGGCAAGGATAGATGCGGCCGCAATCCAGATGTTTGCGTCTGCTAAGTATCTTCCTACGCAGATGCTGGTACAGGAGTCAGGCAGAAAAGATAAAGTAGTTCTTAGTCCAACATACCGTCGACCATACCCAAAAGATGCACCCGTCGGATGGGGCTCACCATCATCCGGCAGAAATCGCTCCGGGCAGAATTTATGGGGCTCACGATAGATGTTGGGATCCATAGCGAGAGCCCTACTGCACGTTTAGTCTCCTCAAGGAATAGAAGGTGGATTATCTCACAGTGCATTGACAATGATAGTAGAGCCCTTAGGAATGAACATACCACGGTAGACATCATCCTGCATGACGCGACGCGGTAATCCTGACAACCCAAAGATGCGTAAGAGCTCTATATGATGTACAGTCCGAAGGTCTATTCACCGCGCACCTAGTTGAACGTTGGGGTTCCATCTGGCTTTAGCGTTAGTGCTCATAAAGACTGTTGGGTGCTTAAATTATACCTTCTACACTCATGGAGAAACGTAGTTCAGATATGGTAGGGAGTCCCGGTCAGAGAAATCGGGGAGACGACCGGAGCCTACTACGCGTTCAATTTCCTGCTGGGCCTTGCGCTGGACTTTAGGGTGAATCAACATGGCGCGAATGAAAGTGAGAATTGCGGCCCAGGTCTAAAAGAAAGAAGCATGCTCTAAGAGTCGTAAATAATGTATAGTCCACGGCCAATATACCGTGTCTGTTCCAGCTGATTGAACGTATGAGCCGCAAGCACAAGGCTTTAAGAAAATCAATCTGACCTTGCCACATTTGCATACTCGCAGCCTCTAAGCCGTGTAGGTTTTCGGCATCGTCTGTAGCATCCCTAATCATCTCTTCAAGATGTCTCGTGACGAAACAAGGACGAGCCGTCCCAGCGTTCTTAATCTCAAAGTCAGTAACATGTTGATCCAGAGACAGCGCATCACTTACGAGCTGAGCGCAGGTTTTCTCGAATGGCACTGTTCTCATTCGTGCATGCGCTTGCTCTTGGTCTGAAAATACATAAGTATGACGAACACGCTTCGACGCAAATAGGCTTACTACGAGCATAACGAAGGAACCATGCGCCCGGGAACCAGTGTGGAAGATGTCGCACTGCAGATCAGTCTTCAGAAAGCGCTCAGGGGTACGATACGATGTACACACTAACATATAGGAAACAGATCGATGACGGAAGCACGTGTCGCAACCTGGAGTGCTTCATCGGCTTGCTCTGCGAACGTTAGGTACTCATCGTCGCCGGATTGGATTATGTGGCCGTATGTGATATCGAGGAGTACGGAAGCTGTAAAACTTGCGAATGTCACCGTGAGAGTTATATTATAGCTCTCTCGACAGTCAGTCAACCTACCGGCGAATATGGGACACATACTCCTCGGGCTCCATCAGGAGCTGACGAAGGAGTACCCGAGCGTAGTCTGTCTGAATATCTTGATAAGCAGCGCACCGCGAACGTGTGAACGGTTCTTGCAAGAGCTTCCGCTGCCGGTAAAATGCTGGTTCATAATGCAGCAAAGCCAAAAGATCGGAGAAACCTAGCCTAACGAAAGTGCATGAGTTGCTCAGCAATACAAAAATAACAAGCATGCCACTCACATGTCCAGCGTAGTGAGATGTGGGCGATCGCTATAGATCGAGCTTCGTTTGTCCAGCAGGTCACTCGCAGCGACCTCGCTGCTCAACACGATTATCTTCTGCCCAAGAACGTTGAAGTACATAACATCACCTAGGTGAGAGTATTACTAGCCCACATAATGAACAAAATACTGCAGCCATACCATATCTCTTTGACATATCGAGCAACCTTTCTGCCCTTCGTTGAAGTGGGAAGGAGAGAAGATGTCCGATGAAAGGGAAGGAAGGAGGTCCAGGAGGAGTTGACACCTTGTATTTGCGAGCTTTTCGAAAGACCACATAACCAACGAACAAGAAAGATAGTAAAAATACAATTTCCATGGATGTTCAGAATCGGTTTAATTCGTGTAGCGCGACGATGTGCTGCGAACTTGTGTGTCGAATGAAATAAAACGCTCGGTGAACGTTAGAAGGGAACGGGGCAGGTCCGGAACGTCTTTTCGGACTTGTTCATGCAGCAGTGCCCCGGTGGAGATGACCGCATCAAACCATGTACAGCTGACACCTCAAGTCTAGCTATGGTTCACTACATCCCGCAATTATATTTTGCTTTGGACTGCTCGAAAAAAAAATTGCAATATTGAGATGCTTTCATGGATGTGATTCAAGTCATACATTTCTCTTAAAGGCTTTGAGTTTCATCGTATGCGCTCGAAAAAATGCCTTCAGCTCACCACCCGACAGAGTGATGGCGGTTCGCAGAGCAGATTGCAACCACGTGGTGGCGTACCATGCGGAAGTTCGGGCGGCGCCGGCCGAGCTAATTGAACGCGTCGCGCTCGTGCGACGCGTGTCGCGTTTGCTCTCCTCCTTCCTCTACAGCGTGCTCCTGCGAGTGGAGTATAACGTATGTTCTGTGAGAGACATAGAACATACATGAGCTTCCTTACAATCATTGCCCGCCCGCTCCCGTAATTGAGACATAACGCACTACCTGGCAGAAACCTGATGACAGTGCGTTTCCACCTGACCATTGTACAGCAAGGCCGTGGCTCTGTCGAGCCTGCGTGCGTATACTCGAGGATGTCAGTAGTACATTTCATGTGTCTCATCTTACGCTGATACCACTGCTCTGACAAACCAGGCTTATCTTCAGCCGTGTTGATGCACTGGAACAAGGAACAGGATACGCTTCTAGTCTGCTGTACTTGACCATCCCACACTCACCATTTCGATCAAACAGCGCCTTAGATCCATCACGGTCTCATGTGCCATATCATATGGACATGACTCGATTGTTGACAGCCTCCGACGTCAAACCTTATGGACGCGTCGTATATAAACCGGGTCTGCGTGAGCGGTGGGCCTTGTTGCAACTTGGACTCTGACTACGACCATGGATGCCGTAGTTCACACTTGCGTATTGCATTGCACATGTGCGGCAGGTGAGGACCTACTCAGATGACCTGGTTGCACATGCTCACGAACGCTTGTAATGATTATCGCAGACCAAGCCACGGCGAAGGTACACGACTGCCAGCAGGCCGTGAACGCTGCAGACAAAGCTCTCATTGAGCTGCGCAACAGCGGCGTTGACGAAGGTAAGTATATGACCTATATCTTGGATAATATTATACCTTACTCGGCTTCAGATATTATCGCTGCCGCACAAGCGGAGCGACACGCTGCTCAAGAGAACCTCGACGCAGCGTACAAGAATCTCATCGACCTACACGCACGTATGCCGGAGAAGATCAAGAATGTAGACGACGTCGAGGCCGAAGACAGCGACCTCAGTGACGACGAAGATGCTGCGCACCTTGAGCTCGAGATGTCCATGACGCTTGATGATCTCGACGACGATGAAGACGACGAGGACGAGGACTACAACCCGAACCACGGTCACTAGTCTGGTTCACACAACTACACAAGTCGACGATGTTTGAATTGAGAATCTCATGTTTCATTTGTCTTATCCATAGTAACATATGACCACTACTAGTCGCGTACAGCGACGAACCATACATCATAACGCCATACAAATCGCAATACAGCGGTCTAGAAACACGAAGTGACCTGACAGCCTGGCAGGATTACTATAGATGCTACATTCAATGGGGCATTCAGTACTTGAACTTGACTACAATAATTAACAAAACACAGCACGATCAGAATGCGAGACCGAGTCCCTGTCAACGTCAACAAAGATCGGAACCGAATCAAGACGAGCGAGCATACAAATAGAAGAACGTACGAACTGCACCGACGACGTGTGGCGCAGATCATCGCCACGATGACGGCCGCCCGCGTCCCCACGAGCCGACTCTCCCCCTGTCCCGGTCCCAGTCCATCCTATCACGGTCCCTATCCGCCGACGGTGCGCGCGGCGCGAGATGCGGCCCACCCATCTGTCGACTGTTCGCCGAAGGCATAGGCGAATAGTGCGACCCACCGTTCGCGCCGCGCAGTGCCCGCGGACCACTGGGCAGCGGCCGCGAGCTCAGCGGCATGTTCAGCTGTGGACGATAGCTGGGCGGCTGCAGCGGCCGGCGCGGCGGTGGGCGCGACGGAGATACTCCGCCCATGTGAGAGTGGAAGCCACGTGGATGTGTCGGCGGGCTGTGTGCACGAGGCCCTAACGGCGGTACTAGCGGAAGGGCCTTCGGTGCAGGGGGACTCAAGATTTCGCCATCCTCTTGCGAGAGTGTTCGTGAGAGGTTGTTAACGACCTGCAACGACCCCGGGCCGGATCCGAATGCGATCGCGGGCTCGTTCTCTTTCTTGTTGCGCGAAGACGGCGGTGTCGGCGTTGCTGACGGCGAGCGCGGCTTTGGCGAGCGGGGTGGCGGAGACGGTTCACGTATCGACGGAGGCGGAGGGAGACCCAGCGTAGACGACTCGATGAGCTCCACCTTCGCCTTGAATGACGCCTCAGGGGCTCCCTTCGAGGGCGTCTCGAACTCAGGCACAGCCCGCGGTGATGGCGCGCGGTTCTTGGTTCGCGGGTCGGTCACTATGAGCGTCGAGTCTCTGTGATCCGGCGATGGCGCACGATCCACAGGCACGGCTTCTGGACTAGGTACTGTCGCTTCTGGGACTCGTACCTCTTCCACGAGAGACTCTGTGTGCTGCACCTCAGGCACCGGGGTCGCCACAGGGGGTGTGTCGGACGGCGGCTCAAGGGGTTGCTCGGGCTGCGCGTCGACTTGTGCAGGTTGCGCCGACTCGATCTGTTGTTCACTTAGCAGAACCGCGGGTACCACTGGCGATGCATGCGCCTTCTCTTTCTCCTCCTCTTCTCTCTGCTTCTTCTTCCGCATCGCAAAGTCTTTCAGCGACATCTTGACCTTGTGCGGGGCAGGCGGCGGCTGCACTGGCGGCGGCTCTTCCACAGTGGGCGAAGGTTGCGCTTCGCCATTCACCTTGACAGCATCCTTGTCGGCGTCTGCCTCAGCAGCAGTGACGGCTGTGTCGTCGGATGATATAACAGCGGGATGTTCTTCAACAGCCATTGCGACGTCCTCGCCATCAGCAGCCGGGTTCGTGCCGTTTGGCTCTTGCACAGCGGGAGCTGGCTCGTGTGGTGGTGTCGGGGAGAGAGAAGACAGAGGAGGCGGCGACGTGGGCGACGGGCGCTCCTCCATAACCGCATCGTCCTCAGGCTTCCCGGCGCTCTCCTCCTGCTTTGGTGACACCGGACTCTGCACTTGAGCGTGCGGCTCCTCCACATCGACGACCATCGCCGACGACTCGGTCACCATCTCGTCACTGTCAAACAGCCCATGGGGGTCCTCCGCTGAACCCGTTTCCGTTGGCTGCGGTTTGGGCGACTCTGGATATACGAGCTCAGGGATGGGCTTCACAGAAATTGTAGGCGACGGAGTGGGTTGCACCGGACTGGGATCCCGCGGCGGCGACTCTTCAGGCTCGCGCCGTGAGATCGCCTCGGGCAGAACTTCGCTCGGTGGCGCCGACGGGCTCATCACCAGCGCCGACAGCTTCGGTTGCACAACGGGCGAAAGCGACTTGACCACCGGGCTCTGCTCCTCGGACGTAGGCGCAGACGGCGGCGCGGGGGACGCAGACGCAGACGAGCGAGAGGCCGACATCGAGCGGAACGAGCCTGGAAAGTGCGGGGACGGGCCGTTGACGAGGGGAGAGAGGAGGGAGAGATTCGCGAATGACGCGGTTGGGGAGGTGACTTCGGGTCCGACAATCGACGGTGGGGGGAGGCTGGCGAAGGAGGGCAGGGGTGGTGGGGGCATGGTGATGGTGGTGTCTGAGACTCGTATAAGTTAGTGATGATCGGGAGTAACGGAGGAGGTATAACGCACCATCGACAGCGACAGTGGGCTTGTCCATGTCCACGTCCCCATCGGCGTCCACCTCGACTTTATCAGGCGGCCGCACGGGAACGCGCAAATCCGGATCTGGCGCGCGCGGCGGCTCGTACTTGACACCGTCTACACCTCCGCTCGTACCCATGTTCACATCCGCGCCCGCATCCATCGCTACATCCTCTTTCGCCCTCGCGTCCGCGCCCACCTCCTTCAGGCCCTCTGCGCTCTCGTGTATCCACTTCTTCCTGAGCTTCGGCGGGAGGAGCGCCTCTTTCTGCGGCACGACACGCGCGGGCGAACGCGATCTTGAACGGCCGGCACGTCCCCTAGGTTGCGTCTGAGCCTGGGATTGCGACTGTGAAGACGCACGACGGCGGGCACGTCGGTTTCCTTGACATGATGGTCAGCGCCTATACGCATAAAGCGCACAGCAAAAGCAAAACACTCACCCACCGGTCGCAGCTTCTCCTCATCCTCATCGATCGCCCTTCCCTTCCCCTTCCTGTCATACGGCTTCCCAACACCCTCCTTCACCCCTTCCCTCTCCTTCATTGTCTTTTCTTGGCCTGGCACCCGCGACGGCCCCGCCTGCGCCATCTCCACATCCCCATCCAGCCGCGCGCCCTCCCAGCCCCTTGCCACCTGCACGCCCTCCCGCACCATCTCCACGCCGCACATCCCGCCCGACCCCGGCACGCGCTCGCGCGTGCGGAAGCCCCGCGCGACGCCCACGAGCGGACCGAGGTCCGTCGGCTCGCGCTCCCTCCCCATCTCTTTATTGTCTCGCCCGTAATCTGCGTCCTTGGGCCGAGGCGGATTGGACGGCGCCGCGTAGCCGTTACCATTAGGGTGATTGTTGAAGTTGGCGTTCACTTGTGGAGGTGCGGGGACGGGCCCGTGGCGGTAGTCCGCGAACGCGAACTGGGAGGGGGGAGATGGCGAGGGCGTGGGTGGGACGCCCGCGGAGCCGTCGACGAATTCCGCGAGGCGCGTGAGCGCGCAGTCGCGTGCGCGCGCGCCGCACGCGCAGGTCGTGAATGTCGACGCGAGCGCGTGCAGCATCGATGTCATTTGGTGTCGGAAGTGCGCGATGTGTCCCGGCCTATTGTATGAGTGCCCGTGTAGATATTGATGTGAGTGTGCGACGAAGGGTTAGAATGCAGAAGTCAGTAAGTCAGAGCCAGAGTCATATCGAGAGAGTGGAAAGGCAGAGACGTACGCAAAAAGGTGGGGGCTGTCGATCAGCGCCGGCAAATGGTGTATCACACTCCCGTCGTCCCACTCCCAGCCCAGTACGACCTCCTCGTTCGCCCTCAAGTCCCTCAACGCAAATACTCCAAACGCCAAAGAATCCTCTGCGTCCCCATCCCTGTTCTCTTTGCCATTTGCCTTCTTCCCGCCTTCCCTCGGATGACACAGCACGGGCCTCAGAACCGCGTTCGGCCGACACCCGCTCCTCACAAACCGTGTGCCGTTCCCAGCTAGTCTAGCATCGAGCGCAACATCCAAGGGCGGGCCCATAAGATGAACGAAGGGTTTAGGTAGCCCAAGATGCGCGTACGCGTTGAGTGGGTCCGCGAGGTACGCCGCTGACGGCATCACTGTGGCTGCAAATGGCGCGATGAGTGACGCGCTCCGTACGGCTTGAGTAGTATGCACGGCGTAGGTTGGTGGACGGACAGACTCGGAAGCGTCCGGTATAGAGGGAGAGGTGGGGGTGGAAGAGGTGAAAGCGGTGGTGAAAGCAGATGTGATGGGTGGGAGCGCGTGAAGCGCAGTGGGCGTCGGGGAGTGGAGAGCCGATGGCGGGAGAAGTACGGGTGTTGCGAGGTGTGCAGAGCTGGGGAGGGCGGGGGTTGATGTGGTCGTCGAGGTCGTCGAGGTGGGCGCTGGGCTCCCGGGACGCTCGCCATCGAGTGCAACAACGCCGCGCCAGTGGCGCGCAGCGCGCTGCAGGCGGTCTCGCGTCGCTGCAGTGGGGACAATGTCGCGGTCGATGTGTATGTAGGTGTGCGCCGCTGCAGCGGGCTCCTCGATGTCGACGTGCTCGTCCTCCGCATTAGGCTGTTGCTGTTGTGCGGGGTGTTGGTGAGAGGACGGGTGCGATGGGTGGTTGTGCTGCGTGCTGTTGTTGACTGAGTACCGCCGCTTGCGTTTCGCTCCTGCGCCGCCGTCGATGGCGGCCGCGCTCGCCCGCCGTTTCCTGTCCACGCCCGGGCTGTTTACCCTCCTCCGCCCACCGCCCGAGTTACCGTTTGCGCCCTCGCCTGCCCGGATCATCTTGAGACGTGCCCGCTGCAGTCGTACTGCTCGCTCCTTGTCGACAGGACGGGGCTCGCACTCCCAACAGCGCCACTCCTCAGGGACGTCGCCGCCCTCGACGATGCCGAAGCAGGCAGCGTGCACCCAGCGCGAGCAGTCGTCGCACGCAATTGAGAACCCGTCGTCGTACGAGAACCCGCATATACAGCGTATCGCGTCCGATGAGTCGTCGTCCCCCGCACCCGACCCGTCCTCCATCGCCGCCCGCCTTCCTGGGTGATTCGCGGTCTTGGTGGTTGGGGCATGCGATGCACCCGTGGCTGTTGTGGCAAGCGACGTCGTTGACTCGGTCGTTGCGCTCGCAGAGAGGGTGCGTATAGTGTCCCCGTCATCGCTGGGCGTTGGTGGGGGGATGGAACCTCGACGGCGGTGGTTGTAGCTGGGTGTATGCGCATGCGGGAGGGGAAGAGAAAAAGCCGCCGTCGTCGTACTGGAACTCGAGTTCGAATTGGACGACGTCTTGCGCTTCATCGCTGTGGCCCTCTCTCGTCCACCGTCTCTCTCAGCCATACCATTCCTGATGGACCCATTTCCGTTGATCGTCGTTGTCTTTGCGGCAAAGCTCACGCTCCCGGTCAAGCCGAGCAAACCGAGGGCGGCCTCTGTCGCATCGTTCCGCATCGACATCGCCCTCGAGGGCACCCTTGACTGGTCTCTTTCTCGCAGACTGGCTGGCTGTCGTGTATGGCGAGGTGGTCGTCGTCGAGGGCGGCGAGGGGCGGGGCAGGAAGTAGTTTCGGTCGACGAACCGTCGACTCCCTTTGAGCGAAAGGTCCTCAGTCACTCCCACGTGCTACGGGCGTCTACGTCTTTTCGCCCTGCGAACGCTCTTGTTCCTGACCACCACCATCCCGTCGGACCACTCTCCTAAACGCATGCAGCTTTTGTTCATCCCTCAGGCACTATACTAGCTTCGCTTTATGACGACTTGTGCATTCTTTTCGCGGTGCAGCCTCGGAAGATATTGAAGGGGCAGCACGCGGTCTTGGGCAGGACCCTGGATGGAAATACCTTATCATCCATCCCAGCACCCGCCGACCTCCCATCTTGTTCTCAACGCAACAACCTCGTCTAACAAATATGTCTATGTCCGACATCGTCCTCAGAAGACCCGTCTCCGTTGTACCCTGACTAAGCGTCTTCCTACCCACTTTCAACTCTATCCGAAATGACGACATGTCAAGCGACACCAGACCGTGGACAGCATGTACGCCTTGGTGTTACAGTCGCTGCTTTCTTGGTGGCTTGGGTCGTGTTTCTGGTGTCCTTCATATCGCGGTAAGAATTTTTGGACGCGAGTTTTGGACACGAGGACGACGCGGACCCCGAGTTATCAAGCATATCGTTGTCAGCCACTGGTCTTGATTACGGAGGGGACTATCGATGACCTCGCAAAGACGACATTCAATCAGGAGCGTATGTCGATTATTTGCAGTGTGTATAGGGGGTCACTGTCCGTGAGTGGATTATGCTGGCTTTATATACTCACAGCTCTCCTACAGCCCTACACGGCTCGCTGCACTGGAACATGCAAACCGGTTGAATAGTGCGCCTCCGTGCACTTGTAGGACGCAGAAAAGTGTCCTTGCACTCAATGTGGTCGTTAGAAGGATGATCGAGGTTCGAAAAGAGATGCACGGTGCGGAGGGAGTTCTCGATAGGCCGATAGAACAGGCCGGGTGACTTGCGAAGCTGAGTATCAGATTAAACCTGCCGTCCTTACCTACAGAGATCACATCCCTGTCGCTCCGTACCGACCTTGTCAATCTACACCTACCTAATATACATGGACAACGGGTGCACGCGCATTCCCCTTCGCCTCAGGGTTCAGTAAGGAGCAAAGATCGACTTCTGTGTAGATACGCGCGGTAAGGACCCCAGGTTCACCGTCTGGTACGTGCTTCGAGTCTTGACCGGTGGTCCAGCTGAATGTGCTCTGGTTCACCAGACCGCATGTCGAGAAAGCATTCTTCTATGATCCCTTTAGCGGCATGGGTCGACTCAGTCCTTAGGCTTTCGTGGGGTTAGGGTCTTTAGCACTTCTAGACTTCGTTACGTGTGCGACGCGTTCTGTCAGTCCGGCCGGCATCGCCCGGGCTGCCTTTTCCCCCACCACGTGGTCGACCGTTTCTCTGCAAATACGAACATGTACGTATCGCAAAAACCAGGCTATAGGCAAAGGCTGCATCAGACTACGGTACGTTGAGAGACAGAGATACTTATCCAACCGCTAGCCAAACCAATGACCTGTAGTCTTTCAGCTTTAGGCTCCCGTTTCTCTTTTTTGCCACAGAAGACATCGAGAGGGGAAGTTCCTTTCTCGATGTCTTCTGTTGCATTCAAAGGCTCTTCTGTCTAGTTTTACTCGTCTCGTACCCTTGTTATAGGAATGTCTCAAGGGGCGACCCATCAAAAGAAGAATAGCGGGATGCACACTTGTATGGTTCTAAAGACAACTCACTCCCACTTCACGTGGAACACCTCTCTTCCTCCCTCTCGTTCTCACTCATCCTACCTCGCCTAGCGACAGAACTAATCAAGTAATAAGTATTATCAAGTCCCAACGTCTCGTCAAGCTTAGCCACGATTCTAGCATATACGCGGCCCATTGTCTTCGCCGTCTACAGCTGGCCTGAGACACATATTTCTTTCTACATCGTGGCTGTAAGACGTCCTTCATACACGTGGACCCAAAGTCCACTACTTCGCCGCGTTCGACTACTGTAGTTTGTCGACCCGTCCAATACCTCAAACATGGATACCCTACTGTCACTGTTCTTGTTGGCTTTGGGCGCCATCGTCGTTATGCAGAATCGCCGCCGCACTCGCACTCGCGAAGCTCAGGCTCGCTTACCTCCTGGACCCCCGCCTCTCCCCGTCATCGGACATCTTTTCTCGTTTCCTCTCAAACAGAGAGCGGAGAGACTGCATGAAATGTCGAAGACATACGGTATGGTGCTATTATTTCACTCGTTTACTTTTGGTTGACGTGTCATCTAGGCGACGTCATGTATTTCAACATCCTCGGCCAGAAAACCATAGTGCTCGGTAGTGATACCGCTGCTAAAGATCTCTTAGAGAAGCGAAGCGCGCTGTACGCCGACCGTCCTCGTTTGACCAGTTTTGAAATGTGAGCGATACGACCAAGTCAGCTAGCCAAGCGAATGGCTGACTCTTTGGACCTAGGATGGGATTCGCCGATTTATTATCTTTCCTCCCTTACGGCCCTACATTTCACCACCTGCGCAAGCTAATGCAAGATCCTCTTACACGTCCGCATTGTGAAGCATTTCAAGACATACAGACCGAGCATGCCCGCGTATTCATCCAACAGCTTCTGACGCAACCGGACGATTATGAGGCCCATGTTCGTCGGTAAGTCTGGACTGGGCTATAACGACGATGGCCTGACTTGCGTAAAACTTGTAAGATTCACAGCTTCAGTGCTCCTCGAAATTACGTATGGGTACAGAATACAGTCTAATGACGATGAGTACTTGGGATTCGCCGCGCAGGCCGATGAATTTGTGCAGGCCGCAGCTAGTGGCGCCGTCATCGACTTGGTTCCCGCTCGTACGTGACGATTACTCGATGACCAAAATTTATATTCACGTATTTGCCCAGTGAGACATCTTCCCTGCTGGTTTCCTGGCATGCGTTTCCTTCGTTATGTCCGAGGTTCGTTTGAGTTTGTCTTGCAGCCTGCGCTTTGCTCATCGTCTCACAGATTCGGAAGAATCGCGTATGCGGCTGAGGACGGTCCCATTCGAACAAACTCGCCGTGACATAGTCAGTGGCCTACAAATAGCACCGAACATGTCGCTGATGTCTTACTTAGGACGCGGGAACAGCTCGTCCATCTTTCGTCTCCAACCATCTCGAAGAAATGATAAGAGACGGAACTGATACTGCCGATAATCTATACACGCTTAGCACAGCGAGCATGCATCTGTGGCAAGGTAAGAATAATACGAGAATATCTGCATATCTATGACTTATGCAACCCAATCGATAGCCGGGACGGACACAGTGAGTAGACTCCGCCAGTCCTCTCGTATTAAACATGACATAGCTTTCTTAGACTTGGGCAACAATTCTAACTTTCATTCTCGCTATGCTCGTCTATCCTGAGGTTCAGCAAAAGGTCCAAGAGGAAATCGATCGGGTAGTGGGCCTGACTCGTCTTCCTGGCTTTTCCGATAGGGAGTCTCTACCGTACCTGGAGTGTGTTTTACAAGAATGCAGGAGGTAAGATATCACAGAATTCTCTACAATTTCTTCCGGAACTTACATAGTGGTCAGGTGGAATCCCAACGTTATTCTAGGTGTGTCGTGAGAGCGAGGGACGCTATTATGTGCAGAAGTCTCTTACTTAGACCTGAACCCTGACAGGTGTACCGCGTCGGGTAATGGAGGACGACATTTACCGTGACATGCTTATTCCTAAAGGTTCCACCATCGTCGTGAACGCCCGGTGAGTATGTATACTTACAAATTCATGAGTAGATGCTGATTGTAATTAACAGAGCTCTTACTATGGATCCTGATGTCTATCATGAACCTCATGAGTTCCGTCCTGAGCGATACCTATCGGAGAACGGGGAACCGTACCCGACAAACGCGTTTTTTGGATATGGTCGACGGTATGTTCTACACTTCTTCCCGCCCTGCGGCTTCATTGACCGTTAGCCTTCCAGTATGTGCGTCGGGAGACACTTGGCGGACGCGAATATCTGGATCGCGGCTGCGTCCATCCTTGCCGCTTTCGACATTGCGAAAGCCAAAGATCAGTTTGGTCGCGAGATCATACCGTCAGTTGAGATGGTTGAAGGAATTATACGGTATGATTTGCCCCACAGCATGTTTTGAAAATATTGGCTTACCCCCGCAGCCATCCTGTTCCTTTCAAGTGTGCGTTTCGTCCGCGGAGGGAGCAGATGCAGAATCTCGTGGAGGAATGATGAGAGCATACGCCGCCAACATCGCACATGGATATGCTGAAGACTACGTGTACATTTGAAGACCCAGACTATTCAACGACTAACTTGGAGTAATAATTGTTGTATTTAAGTCTGACTGAACGTCCAATGCCCAAATTCTGACACTGAACGTAGCTTGAAGTCGTGGCAGAAGTAGGAGCATAGCGCGGCATTAAACGTTTCTCGGCATGTCTCTACAGCCGTGCGTGGTTGTCCAAGCATGTTGTTAGTTACTTCAAGGATGACGACTTTGATATGACTCGAGTCCTTGTAAATCTTGTGGGGCTTTCGCGCATACTATCGAGAGCATGTTCGTGCCTGTGGTCCTGAAGAAATCCCAATGTGCAACGCGTTGCATTAGCGCGCTCGTCGGCATTGCCCGAACCTCGGGTTTCCCGGGGTCTCGGCCCTATGTATCTTCTGCAAATGCGACCATGTACTTCACCTGCGAACAGAGAGCTATCAGTGAGTACTGCGTCGAAATGTGGTAGTCTGCGAAGAAGAGACACTAATGCATTTTCTAGACGACGGGATGCGGCTAAACTCCGAGTCTCGTGGGATTAATATAAGATTATCATCAGTGGCTCAATCTGCATGTCAGCTTTGGAGAGGACTGGGACCTGTTCAACAGGAACTGTCGGTCGTTGAGCCAAGACGGCTTCTGCCTGTGTCGACTTGAAAACCCAAACTGACTACTTTTCATTGCGCTGATTTTCCATTCAGTTCCAGGAGCAACCCTCCCTCGCGGACATGGAAGCCCTTCCGTCACTGTTCTTGTTGGGTTTGGTCACCATCGTCGTCACTCTAAGCCGACGCCGAACCCGTACAGCTCAGGCACGCATCCCCCCCGGACCTCCGTCTCTTCCTGTCGTCGGACACCTTTTCTCGTTTCCTCTCAAACAAAGAGCGGAGAAGTTATGTGAAATGTCGAAGAAATATGGTAAAGCGCTCTTCCCCCACTCGTATAGCCTCCGCTGACATTTGATGCAGGCGACGTTATGTATTTCAACATCCTGGGCCAGAAAACAATAGTGCTTAGCAGCGATGCCGCTGCGAGGGATCTCTTAGACAACCGAAGCGCGATATACAGCGATCGTCCTCGTTTGACTAGCTTTGATTTGTGAGTGGTATGGTCGTCTTGTTTCTGCTCGGGATGTCTCACTATGATATCAGGATGGGTCTCGGAGACATTCTGTCCTTTCTGCACTATGGTCCCAAGTTCTACCAACAGCGTAAACTAATGCAAGATCCTCTGACGCGGTCTCGATGTGAAGCCTTTCAAGACGTCCAGACCGAGTATACACGCGTGCTTCTCAGACAGCTTCTCAACGAGCCCAATGATTTCGTGTCCCATGTCCGCCGGTAAGTCGTTGGAGTGTATACAGGGCAATAGATTGAGTTGAACGAGATTGTGTCAGCTTCGCAGCCTCAACAGTCATAGAGGTCACATACGGTCACAAAGTGGAGTCGGATGACGACGCATACTTGCAGTTTGCTGTAAAGGCCGACGAATTCGTACAGGCTGCAGCAAGCGCGGTCCACATAGACCTGGTTCCTTTTTGTACGTACCCAGCTTGGTTCAGTTCGTATCTCTTTGTGCATAATCGCGTTCCAGTGCAACATCTTCCGTCTTGGCTTCCTGGCATGGGATTCCTTCGGTTTGTCCGAGGTAAGCTCGTTATTGTCCTGCAGCCTTCGTTGTGCTCATCGTTCCTGAGATACGGAACACGAACGTGTGCGCTTGAAGACTGAGCCGTTTGAAGAAACGCGCCGCGAAATGGCAAGTACTCCACAGATGGAACAACAATCTGTTACTAATAAGCGTCATCCAGGCCGCGGGGGAAGCTCGTCCTTCTTTCGTGACCAACCATCTTGAGGAAATGACAAGGAGCGGTACCGATACTACGGAGAACTTATATACACTGAGCACAGCGAGCATGCATCTCTGGCAAGGTAAGAACGGAAAAAGTGAGCGTATAGCCATGACTGATGCGACTTTACTCCATAGCCGGGACGGACACAGTAAAGTGTCTTTCGCCAGTCTTCTAACCAAGATCCTGATGATGTCTCCTCAGACTTGGGCTACGATTCTCACCTTTATTCTCGCCATGCTCGTCCATCCTGAAGTGCAACGAAAAGCCCAAGAAGAAATAGACCGAGTGGTCGGCTCTACTTGCCTGCCCGATTTTTCTGATCGGGATGCTTTACCGTATCTATGCTGCGTCATCCAGGAATGCAGAAGGTATGATACCACAAGGTTGACTCTGGCCTCTTATAGACTTACATGGCGATCAGATGGAATCCCAACGTGATCCTAGGTATGTTGTACTGACAAAATCGTGTGCAGGACTCCCTTACCAGCATCCGAACTCCATCAGGTCTACCACACCGGGTCATGGAGGATGATGTGTATCGTAACATGCTGATTCCCAAGGGCTCCACGATACTCGTGAATTCGCGGTAAGTATGGCCACTTCCCGTACTCTGAGGAGATAGTTTACATGTCTTACAGAGCTCTCACTATGGACCCTGACGTCTACCATGAGCCCCATGAATTTCGTCCTGAACGTTTCCTCCCGGAGAACGGAGAGCCATACCCGACGGGTGCGTTTTTTGGGTACGGACGGCGGTACGCTCATGCTTGCTGTTTCATACAACCTTCATGTCCACTTACTCTTCCAGTATTTGCGTTGGGAGACACCTGGCGGACGCGAGTGTCTGGATCGCCGCCGCATCCATCCTTGCGGCGTTCGACATTGTGAAAGCCAAGGACGAGGCTGGCCGAGAGATTACACCGCTAGCTGAGATGGTAGAGGCGATCATAAGGTATAGTACACTCTGCTGCGCGTCCTATGGTACTGACCAGCTGTTCGCGCATGTCAGTCATCCGGCTCATTTTGAGTGTGCGTTCCGGCCGCGGAGAGAGCAGATGCAGAAGCTTATGGAGGAATGATCGGATCATACGTTGTCAGTATCGCGCGAATGCGTTCTGAACCGCGCGTACCTTGTGCGACTGAAGCTTGAAGCTCCGGACTGCTCATATACGAGCCTCGTACTGACGTCCAAGTATGAACGAAGTTTCTAGCGCTGGGTCCTCTCCGAAATGTTACGTGACCTCATACGATGAAGCTCGAAGAGATGCGGTCTGTATCGTCGCAGATATTGATGTTCCAAGGCTATTGCCATGAGTCCCAAGCCTAGAGTGAAGTCGTAAGCAAGAAAGATTCTCGACAGAGATTATACAGAACATCCCGAGTGGATTGATTACGGCCACCACGAGGCAATACTCGCCTCTCGCCTCTAAGACAGAAGGCGTACGCAGGGAAAGGGGAATGTCACGATCGCGTGGAAGACAAGTTGCCTCGACGCGTCGCGACGCGACGTGTTCAGCTGCATAGCCTGGTCGGCATTTCCCGAACCAACTTTCCTCTCAACCACGTGGACCTTCCTTTGACCTTCCTTCGTAAAGCCGACCATGTACGTGATAGTATGTACCTTGAAATTCTGTCCACATACAGGCGCGAAGTACGTGGAAATACCGCAGGCTACCGAAAGGAAAAGTACTAACAGACTTCCTAGTCTACTACATGCCGCTCAACTCTGGCGCTGGCCCGGGGATAGTTACTAAGAATCACGCCGACTCCCAGTCTGCGGCCAACAGGGTAGTATGACGCCTGGTCGAACAACCTTCAGAAGGACCTACACACTCCTCGGGCTCTGTGGGCTGTAGCAATAACACGCCAACTGCCAGCCTGGAGAAATAACCGCTTTTTGCCCTCCACGAAGCTCTCAGACTCAGAGACATGGGACTCTTTCCGTCATTCTTGCTCCTGGTCCTGGTGGTCATCGCCCTCACTCGAAGCCGGCGCCGGGCTCGCGAAGCTCAGGCACGCCTACCTCCTGGACCCCCAACTCTTCCTGTCATCGGAAGTATTTTGTCGTTTCCTGTCAAACAAAGGGCCGCGAAATTGCATGCAATGTCGAAGAAATACGGTAGGGCATTGTTCCTTCTACTCGTATTACTTAACTTACGTTTTATTCAGGCGATGTCATGTACTTCAATATCCTAGGCAAAAAAACCATTGTGTTAAGCAGCGAAGTTGCTGCAAGGGAACTCTTGGAAAAACGGAGCGCAATCTACAGCGATCGTCCTCGCTTAGCCAGCTTCGATATGTGAGTGATGTGACCACGTCGCTTTCACTCGGGTGTCTAAACCTATGATCTTAGGATGGGACTTGGCGATTTCTTGACGTTTCTTGGCTATGGCCCTGCGTTCCATCGACAGCGCAAGATCCTGCAAGATCCCTTAACGCGTTCTCGGTGTGAAGCGTTCCGAGACATCCAGAACGAGCGCGTTCGTGTATTCCTCCGCCAACTTTTGACTGAGCCGGATGATTTTGTGTCTCATGTCCGCTGGTAGGTCTCTGCTGAGCCGAACAAATTCTTGACTGAACTGCCATCACAACTATTCACAAGCTTGGCTGCTTCAGTACTCCTCGAGATAACATACGGCTACAAAATGCAGTCTCACAACGATGATTACATGGGATTCGCAGAACAAGCTGATGAGTTCGTGCAAGCCGCCGCAAACGGCGCAATCATTGACCTTGTTCCCGCTTGTACGCAAATTTCATTAGACTGTTCTACGCTCTTTATGTGACCGGACCATAGTAAAGTACCTTCCGCATTGGCTCCCTGGTATGGAGTTCCTTCGGCGTATTCGAGGTGCGTTGATATTTTAAATGCAGCCTCTCTTATGCTCATCTTAGTGCCTTAGCTTCAGAAGAGGCGTGTAGGCGATTGAAGACAATACCATTCGAACGGACCCGTCAGGAAATCGTGAGTCGCATAGAAATGGTATACCGATATCAACATATTCTTGACGATCATCAACTAGGACGCCGGAACAGCTAGTCTTTCTTTTGTATCGGATCGTCTCGAAGAAATGACCAGAACTGGCACCGAGACTACAGACAATCTGAACCTATTAAGCATAGCTGGCGCGCAACTCTGGCAAGGTAAGTGCAAGTCAAAAAAGCCATTTATTCCACGACTGATGCAACTTCAATCGATAGCTGGGACGGATACAGTAAGGTGGACTCAGCCGATCTTTATATCATGATGTTGACGGAACCTCTGTAGACTTGGGCTGCGATTCTCACTTTCATCCTTGCCATGCTCGTTCATCCCGAGGTGCAACGAAAGGCGCAAGATGAAATTGATCGCGTCGTAGGCGTCGGCCGTCTTCCCGACTTCTCCGATCGAGATTCTCTACCGTACTTAGACTGCGTCATCCAGGAATGTAGAAGGTATGGTACCGCAGAAACCTCTGAAGCACTCTTGAGGACTTACGTCGCGACCAGGTGGAATCCCAACGTTGTTCTAGGTATGTCATACTATGCGATCATGTGCAGAAGCCTTCTGAATAACCTCAAACACTAAAAGGTATACCGCACCGGGTAATGGAAGATGACGTCTATCGAAACATGTTGATTCCCAAGGGCAGCACCATCATGGTGAACGCTCGGTGAGTATGCCCACTTCGAAAGCTCGGAGCGGAAGTTTACCATGGGCCACAGAGCCCTCACCATGGATCCCAATGTCTATCATGAACCACATGTATTTCGTCCAGAACGTTTTCTACCAGAAAATGGGGAGCCATACCCGATTGGCGCGTTCTTTGGATATGGTCGACGGTACGTTCATTCACTACTCCTACACCAGTCTCATTGATCATCCATTTTAGCATGTGCGTTGGAAGACACCTGGCGGACGCCGGCATCTGGCTCGCAGCTGCATCCATCCTTGCTGCTTTCGATATCGCGAAAGCTAAAGATGAGCTTGGCCGAGAGATCACACCGCCGGTTGAGATGGTAGAGGGACTCGCTAGGTGTGGTTCGCTGTGTTGCACGTCTTAACATTATTGACCAATTACCCTCGCATGAGTAGCCATCCCGCTCCTTTCAAGTGCGAGTTTAGGTCGCGGAGAGAACAGATGCAGGAGCTTATGGAGAAATGATGAGAGTATACACCGCCAGCGTCGCACGCGAATATGCTGAGGACTATGTGTATCTTGACGATTCGAACTATTCAACGACCAAGTAGCTCTTGTTACACGCAGTTCAATTAGCCTAGTCGGCATTGCCCGAACCAACATTCCCCATCGCCACGAGGTCGACCAAGGTTCCCCGCGAATACGACCATATGTGTACGGTTGAAATCAAGCTGACGGTGAGGAGTGCATCGAAAAACAGTATGCTATCGGGAAGGAAAGACGCTAATTTACTCCCTAGACGATGGAATGAGACTAAACGAGTTTAGGTTTCGTGTGGCGATAAGATTCACACAGCCTTCGGGATCCATGATGGGTGGTGTTGTTAAGGACTTGCACTCTCCTCGAGCCCTGTTGATTCTGTTCGTAAGATCGTATTCATTGACGCGAAGGACTGACTGCTTTTCATCACTCAGAAACCTCCAGATACATGCAAAGCTTTCTGTTATCGCTATTATTGGTCTCGGTGGCTATTGTCGCGACTCTCAGCCGACGCCGAAATCGTGAAGCTCATCCACGCATACCTCCTGGCCCTCTATCTCTTCCTATAATTGGAAACATTTTTTCGTTTCCTATCGAGCAAAGAGCCGCGAGATTGCATGAGATGTCGAAGAAATACGGTATAGCATCGTCCCTAACAATACCACTCGCATTCCTCGGCTTACGTTTCATTCAGGCGATGTCATGTACTTCAATATTCTGGGTAAGAAGACCATAGTGCTAAGTAGCGAAGTTGCTGCAAGGGATCTCCTGGATAAACGGAGTGCAATATACAGCGATCGCCCTCGTCTTACCAGCTTTGACATGTGAGCGGTATAATCATGCTATTTTATTTGAATGTTCAATTCACCCTACAATTTTAGAATGGGACTCAGCAATCTCTTGGCATTTACCCACTATGGTCCTCTGTTTAAACAACGACGCAAGCTCCTGCAAGATCCTCTGACTCGCACACGTTGTGAAGGATTTCGAGACATTCAGAACGAGCGCGTTCGTATATTCCTCCGACAGCTCTTGACGAAGCCGGACGATTTTGTGTCTCATATCCGCTGGTAAGTCTCTACTGAGCCAAAAGGTCTAGCCCTGATTCAAGCAATCTCAACCTCCACAAGTTACGCAGCTTCGGTACTACTCGAGATCACATACGGCTACGAAATTCGCAGAGCAAGCTGATGAGTTCGTACAGGCTGCCGCCAGCGGCGCTATCATCGACCTTGTTCCTGCTTGTATGTAGTTTTTACTGGATATTTGCATACCACTTCATATAATCGCACCATAGTGAGATACCTTCCACAATGGTTCCCTGGGATGGGGTTCCTCCGACGCATTCGAGGTACATTGGTCTTCTCCCTCAGCCTTCCTCATGCTCATCTTGTTACCTAAGATTCGCAACACGCGTGCAGGCGGTCGATGACAGTGCCATTCGAACGTACCCGCCAAGAAATAGTGAGTCGCATCAAAGAGGGCTTGTTAACATGATGTTGAATGCTGTCAATCAGGACGCAGGAATAGCCCCTATTTCTTTCGTCTCGACTCATCTTGAGGAAATGAGGAGGAACGGAACCGATACCCCGGAAAATTTAGACGAGATATGCACAGCGGGCATGCATCTCTGGCAAGGTAAGGCCAATACGAGAGGATCCTACAGTTGTGACTGACGAGATATTTATCGCCAGCTGGGTCAGACACGGTAGCGTGGATATAACCAGTCTTCTTGCGATGAATTTGACGAAACCTCTTCAGACTTGGGCTACGATTCTCACCTTCATTCTTGCTATGCTTGTTCATCCCGAGGTGCAACGAAAAGCTCAAGATGAACTCGACCGTGTCGTGGGTCTTGCTCGTCTGCCCGCTTTTTCCGATCGAGATTCTCTGCCGTACTTGGACTGTGTCATTCAGGAATGTACAAGGTAGGTGGCTGTAAGATCTAGTTTCGATGACTGACATCACGCCTAGATGGCATCCTAACGTTGCCTTAGGTAAGTCACAGAAGCAGGTAACCACAGTATAAACAGAAGCCCCTTACCTAAATCTGGATCCTCGCAGGTGTACCGCATCGGGTGATGGAGGATGACGTGTATCGTGGCATGCTGATTTCTAAAGGCTCCACTATAATCGTGAATGCTCGGTGAGTATTCTCACCTCAAATATTCCAAATGTTGACCGTACTCGACAGAGCTCTTACTATGGATCCTGGTGTTTATAACGAACCTCGCGAATTTCGTCCAGAGCGTTTTCTACCAGGAAACGGTGAACCGCACCCCGTAGGGGCGTCCTCTGGGTATGGTAGACGGTAAGGTCATTGTTTGTAATTGCATCACGCTTTCGTTGACATATCCACTCATTCAGTATCTGCGTTGGAAGACACTTAGCAGACGCAAACATCTGGCTCGCGGCTGCGTCCATCCTCGCTATGTTCGACATCGCCAAAGTCAAGGACGAACTTGGTCTAGAGATCACGCCGCAAGTTGAGATGGTAGAAGCGATTGTTAGGTATGGTTCGCTCCACTGCACTTCTTGATGTCGCTCACTGGCTACCCTCGCACCCATAGCCACCCCGCTCCTTTCAAGTGCGAATTTCGGCCGCGGAGGAAACAGGTGCAGCAGCTGATGGAGGAGCAATGACTATAGCATACGTCATCGAATGAGACGCCTTCAAGACGAAGATCGTCGATTAGCAGTAAACGAATGTACAATATGGCACTTTGAATACGGCGTATTTCAGATGCGGTCGACTGTGGGAGTTGAGGACGAGGTACCAGTTTCATTCAGATGCCGATGGCCAAGCTTCCTTCAAGATATCGATGATCTCCTTTTCCCATGGGTCTATATCTCGATCGGCCATGGAATCATGTGGCATCGCCCAGGGATCGATGATTCTATCCATCGTTCTTGCGGCCTGTGAGAAGTCCCCTTTACTGGACGCTGCTATGATGCGCCGTTTTGTCTCGTCGACATAGCCAATCGGCCGCGATAATCGTCGCTTTTGATCCAGTCGATGGAACAAGAATTTGCAGATGTCGCGGAACGTCTCCTCCCTATGCACCTTCGTGTGCATGTCAACATGATGATAGCAGGATGGGTTTTTCTTGAATATGGAGCGGAGGCCGCTTGTGAGCCGAGTCGTGACGACGATACGGACTTGGGCCGGCAGCTGGTGCGCGAACTTCAGGAGGACCCTGGCCAATTTCTCGCTCAGTGGATTGTCGTTTTCCTCTTCGGCGACATGGTGCGCTGCATGGTTAAGGCCGTCGATGATAATGACAACGGGGCCCAGAGGCGTCTCGCGTTTCAACGGATCCACGACGAACTTCTCGAAATGCGTCTCTGGGTCGCACGTTCCTATCGTTCCACCGTAATTTGCGACCCCATCTGCAACCGCACGTTTGATGCCCTTGTCAAGCGCAGTAAGATGACGCGCGATGTGGATGTATACCTGCTCGCTGCGGAGACCTTCGCCATTTGGGAGTCCGAAGGTGAAGGATCCGCCCAAGTGCCGGAGCTCCTCGAAGTGGCGAGCGACGGTGTGAGCAATGAATGATTTGCCCGCCCCGGTATCGCCGGTGAGTAATAAGATCCTGGGTTGCTGACACTCAGTGCTGACAGGGTCTGCGTTAATCCATGTATAGATCTCGTTTAAGAGGGCTGTACGTGTTCCTTCAAGACATAGCTTGTCTGTTGAGCCAAGCGAAGCACCGTCAACACGAGACAGTTGCTGGATGTATGTCTCGGAATCTGGGATATGGCCTCTGTGAGTGCTTTCCCAGATGATTATGTTAGGAGGAGAGACGCACTAGTATCTTCGGCTAGAGCTATAAGACGGCTTGTAGCAAGCTGAACTTCGACAACACCTTCTCTCAAGAACTGCTCCTTTAGTTCGACGAACTGATTAGTGTATAACTCAATTCGCTCCGCGATCGTATCATCAAAGAACTGTTTGACTTTCTGCACTAACAAGACGTCAATATACCTGGAGACGAGAAGTAATTAATTTGTACTCACTGCGGCTGCGAAAGCAGTAGTCACGAATAAAATAAGCGCACTCGTTGGTTTGTTGTGAGATGTACAGTAGTATCTTCCGTTGATGAATGTCATCGGTGGTTGTCGAGTGCTCGGAGACCTTGAGACGATCTCCTGCAAAGAGGATATCATCCATAGAAAACATTGCACGAAACAGTCCATGGATACTCTTGCGCTCTTCCAGTATGACTTTATACACCTGGGCATCGTCAGTCTGTAAGCGTAGCTCACCAATGATGGACAGCATACCTCATACGCCCCCAACAGAATCTCATATGCTGCTTTCGCATAAGGATGGATCTGTTGTAATCCGCGCTGACGTGAGAGCACCGCAAGGCACACTGTAGCTACGTACCTCTGAGAATACCCGTAGGCTGTCAGCAAATCTTCCTAAGAATTTGAGAAGAGGTTCCAGCAGCGGCGTAGATCTTTCCACGGCACCCAGCGAATTGTTCAGAGCTTCGGGTTTGGATAGTCTGTCCAAAGCCGCGGACGTTGCTTTGCGTACATCTTCGGTCGTCTGGCTCATGACATTGTAGTGGACGATACCAACAAATTCTCGCGGAGTTTTCCTCTCGTTGTAGAGGGCGTGATGGTAGACCTTAGTCTCTGCAGCACAGAATGTAAATGATAAGATAGTCCAGCGGTGTTAAGTGAACAGTACGTACCGAGAGTGTGAGAAGCCTCCGCAAGCAGTGCCGCATTGCTTGATATGATTCCATCTATACCCCACAGCTCGAGCTTCATCTGACTATTGCCCTTGTCGGGAGTACTGTGCGCTCATTTCATACACTACTAGAATATAAACATAGCAAAACGAACGTACAAAGTAATCGTCTCATCTTTCCATGAGGGGTTGTGGGAGCGGATCCTTGAACTTAAGTAGCATTGTTCACCAACGATAAGCTTGACAAAGAAAAAATCGTTGAACCCGCTGAAACCTAGGATCCTGAGCCCCTCGGCGCAAAGATCTTCGCGATCGCCGGGAGAAAATGTGGTTCAAAGCTCTAAGTCGGAAAAATGTTCACGAAACTCACCTCGTACTTCGAAGACGAATGCAGTTCCCTGAGGCGTAAGAGTCCTATGATCAATGCTAGGTTAGGCGACCATCAGCAACAATTTTGGAAATGCTTGCATGGTAGGTTGCATCGTCGCTGAGAAAGGTGTCGATGGGGGCGAGAAGGCTGTGCTTTCCACCAAGATATCCACGCGCTCTTTTCATGTCCCAAAGAGTACTGTTAGGAAAGGGTCGTCTTGCACAAGCGTCTCAGGACGCCACCATCCTATCATGCCAGGATTACTGTGATGAATGCTCTCCATCTGCCGGAGCCGCGAACGCCTGACTTGCTGTATCAGAGATAGTCGATACGGTGGTACATGATTGCATCCTCACCGGATCACCACATAATGCTATTCAACCAGCATTGGGCAAGTGAACAAAGACGTAGGGTACGTCGCGCGGCGTGAACGGAGCCTGAGAGGAAGCCATGTTTTCATCTCACCGAGTTCAACGCTAGGACAAGTCTACAACGTAGCATGACAGTATGTCCTATAATGAGGACTCAGTATTGATGTACCAATTTATGAACGGTCTGATCTCGTACCTGTTGCCACCAACCTGCTACGCAGTAAAGTAGACATCGTTTTCAGCGCGAGCTTCCCGCAGCCCGCGGCTTCGAATCACGAGAAACAGCGATGAGCGAACTGACTAATAGCGATCTACTCATGTTCAACTAGACTTGAGCAGATAGAAAGGTCTATCGCAAGGAAGGTTCAAAAAGCTATGCCAGTTTGCGAAAGCTAAGTTACAGCAGGAAAGCCACGCAAAGCGAAAGTGTTGCTGCTCGCGTCTGTATACTCTTATTTGTCTTTGCTTGTACTAAATTGGTTCTATGGAATGGGTCGCTTCATAGGAGGTATACAGAGCGGAAAAATCTGAGTATAAATAATTAAATAGTGCTGTAGTCAATCTAGTAGCATCCAAGCCTTTTAAGAGTCAATTAAATGGTACTGAATTGAATGGCATTGCGAGGAGTCGAACCCCTGGACGGTGACAAATCTAGGTGCACTGATTTGCACGTGCAGCTGAGTCATGCTTGACGTCAACTCAACAGGCCGAAGAGTCCGACGCCGCCCGTGCCTATATCTACCCCTCGACCCCTCCACAGCGGACTCCTTTCACACCGACTTCGACGACGACGAACTCCTCGAACAAATCAGACAGCTACGATGCTTTCTCTGGTCCGCGCTGCAGCAGCTCCCCTTGCGCGCCCCCGCGCCGTCGCGTCCTTTGCGCGTGCAGCAGCGAGCGTGCACACTCTGCCCAAGCTGGACTATGCATATGATGTGCGTGAGGGCTTCTCCTCATATGCATTACATCCTTGGTCCAATCATACGCGGGGGGTATCTACTTGAGCTACCTTGGCACACGCTTGACATAGTCTCATGTTTACGCTTTGTTTGAATGTGTTCGTGCGCGACGCTAATGTGTTCTTCTCTGCAGGCCCTCGAACCACACATCTCCGGCGAAATCATGACTCTTCACCACACAAAGCATCACCAGGCGTACGTTACGGGCCTCAACACCGCAGAGGAGGCGTATGCTAAGGCGCAAACCCCCAAGGAGCAGATTAAGCTTCAAGCCGCGCTTAAGTTCAATGGCGGTGGTGAGTGTATGCCCCATCTGTCTTGTGCCGTGTATTTATGAAGGGCTGCGTGTGCAGGACACATCAATCACACGCTTTTCTGGAAGAACCTTGCGCCCGTGAACAACGGCGGTGGACAGCTGCATGACGGCCCACTCAAGCAGGCATTGGAGCGCGATTTCGGTTCCATCGATGGCGAGTATCGCATCGCATAATCATGTGTTAGTGAAATGATTTCTAAACTGTGTCTTGCTTCGTGTCTACAGCTTTCAAATCGAAGATGAACGCGACCACCGCTGGCATCCAGGGATCTGGATGGGGCTGGCTCGGATTCAACCCCAGCACTGCTAAGCTCGAGATTGTCACTACCCCCAACCAGGACCCGCTCTTGAGTGCGTGCTATTTCTGGTTTGTGGTGTGACAAGTGGACTGATGTCGTATCTTAACCTTTTCCCGTAGCTCACGTACCCATCATCGGCATTGACATTTGGGAACACGTTCGTACAAGCCGCATTTCTCCTACAGGTTTACGTGGGCTGACATCCGGTACAACTTATAGGCTTTCTACCTCCAGTACAAGAACGTGAAGGCCGATGTGAGTAACCTTGACTTCGACTATATGCATGGTAACTCACGAGAGACGTTTAAAATTCATCTAGTACCTCAAGGCGATCTGGAACGTCGTCAACTTCCAAGAAGCTGAGAAGCGCTTCGTTGACGCTACCAAGGACGCTGCACTGTAAATTGGTAGTGATAAGCGGATGGAAAAGGCGTATAGGAGAAGACGCAGCCGTTTTGTGGCGTAGAGCTGAGTACTGGATCAATGCATGCTATGGCCACGTGCTCAGATCGATACTGGGTGGTTGAGACAACTTGAGATGTCTCTCGCGTTGCGTTTGACGGATTGCAAAGCTCAGGAACTCCAGCGTGCCTGCCTTGAAGAGAACATGGAAGAAAGTGAAAAATAATTGACCCATTAATTGACCTCACATCATTATAACTCCTCTCGTGGTACGCACTGGCGTAAAGCGGAATTCACGAATCGTCGCAGGCTGGAAATTGAGCAACGTATGTAACCCTAACCCAGGACATTTTGCGCGCCACCTATCAGCGACAGTACGGGGAGGCTTCAAACGTTAAGCTGCAGTTTCAGCTAGAAGACAGGACTCGAGAGGCTGCACAAATATTTGAGCTACAGCAATGATTAATCCGAATGACATTCTGTTATTCTGTCTGCTGTTGATGGAGGTACGGTAGCAAACTAGTCATCTATACATCTATACGGCCTGAAGGTCTCGAAGGAGACTTCACGCTAGTATATTCATATGGGAAATCAACTTGAAGGAATACTCCATATATAAAGGTCTGGACCGGTTCATGGATTGTCCATCCATGACTTTACACATTGCACACGAGAGTTTCGTGTATTTACTACATCACTGCCAAGACATTCTTACACAAAAGTCGACGAGTCAAAGCATAGATGAACTAGGGTTACCTTGTATCTCCCCTCGTAAATAATCAAGACAAAATGAAGCCGACGGGACACTCTCGCGGACTGGATACAATTATATAGATCCGCTGTCGCTGCTGGATCCTACGTCATGGGTAGCTCGAATATGCATGTACGGGCCCTTCTCGGTAGCATCGACAGACGGGGTTGAGCCAGCTTCCTTCAACGTCGCCATGTTATCGAGCTGCGCCGGGCGGCTCCGAACAGACTGTGTCAGTGTGTCTATCTGTGCGCGTGTGTCCGACGTCCATGCCTTGCCTTGCGCCACACGGTACACAATCATCAGCGCCGATACAGCCTATGAAACGGATTGACCAGTGAGCACATGGGCATAAGTTAGGTTTACTTACCTGCACGAGGAGAGTTGCCTGAACAGAAACGATCCACAGATTACTGTTGAGGGCGTAGGGCACCATGTAGAAGATAATGTAGATGGAGGTGAGTAGGTCCGATTCAACTATTATGGCGACAACGCTGGTATATTGGGATGTAGGACCTTGATCGAGGACCCTTGCGAGACGTCGGCGGAAGAAAATGATACGGCCCACAATCAACAGATTGATGAAGACATTGATTGGGAGTGAGAGGTAGAACCAGAATAGAGCCACCAGTCTAATATTGCTGAAAGCGTTAGGAGCGAGGGTGGAAGAACTCGGGGCTCGTTCTACGAAGAAGTTAACATTTGTATCTACAAGTATAAGTATGTGAGTAGAGGAAACGAAGTAGAATATTTAGGCTATAGACTTACCAAACATAAAGAACAAATTGATCAAATTAGCAAAGATTATGCCCCAATCGAAGTAGTTGTTATATACGACCGTGAGGCGCCAAAGCTAATGACATAACATATTACATCAGTGTCCGTCATGTAAATTGCAGGGATGTCTTATGCTCACCATCAAAGCATCCGACAACAACGCAGACACGACTAGACAGCTGCAGCTCACAGAATAGAAGGTGCCGATTACACCGGGAGTGTGGAAGGGGAAGTCGATGAACAGCAACACGTCATACTGCATGGCTGCTCCCGTATAAATGGTGCTCACGGCAAATATGAGAAAGACATAGAGGATGAGCAATCCGTCCCACCGCCAGGTCCACCGTCTAGCGTTGGACCCCCTGACGAACATCGAGATACATTGCCAGCAAAGCGTGACGATAACGCCATAGACAATGCACATAAGTAACGTGCCCCAATGCCTGCCGGCATCAGCATTGACAAGGACGGAGGGAGAGGAGGAGTCAGCGGGCGGAAAAGGGCTGTCGGACATGGACGCTTCGCGGAAAACTGGGACTACAAACACTCAATGATGCTGAACAAACGTCTTATGAGGTCTCTGTGTCGGATCGACCAAATGATATCGGCGGTTAGCATTCCTGCGGAGGGCTATGATGACGTCTACCATTAGATGGGAAGCTTGAACGGTAAAGCTAATAAGACTTACTCCATTGCAGTAAGCTGTTTCGGGAGACCAAGCGCGCCATGCTACTGGCAACAAAATCATCCCATCTATCCAAATTTTGACATATCATTCAACACTTCATGGAGTATGATTTGGACAAGAAATCAAGTTGTCGACTCACAGGAACGTATAAAAAGCCTACGGCGGAGCCGGTAGAGTCGAAGCTTGAAGCACGGGGGAGTAATTTTGAACTATAGCAGTCGCATTTTCTCGCTGACTACACGGGAATGACGTCGACGAGAATGAAGATATGAAGATACGATATCGAGCGAGTATTCGTTTCAAAGAGTGTGTCTCGAGTCTTCTGAGCTTTGAGGCGATGGGTGTCATGATGGCGGAGATCGAGACAGACGGACGCCGAACGGACAGCTCAAGGCTCATTAATATTGGTACCGGATACGATGGCTTTGGCTCCTGTCGCTAGGGTCCTCGTCGTCGTGTACACCGCCCTCATCCTTGTCAAGCCGTCCTCGGAGCGATGAGGACGGAAGGGCGACGATGGGCGGCTGGTCTGGTGCGTGCTACGGGAGAAAGTGAAACTGCAGCGATGCCGACACAGATGTCTGATAAGGACGCCTGGCGCACTATGCGCAACGCCCGACGTGTGGTGGGCGTATTTTTCTTAGCTCTGTGTACATGTGCGCGTGCGCGCGAGTGTCTCTTTCGATGGGCGCCGTCTTGATATTTGAGCTATCTCATGAGACTCGACGTGCGTGCTTCGAACAATGCTGCCGTTTCCGCCGCCCTTGTCTTGGCTGTTGACCCCTGACGAAGTCCGACGCTCTCAAGTACTACCTGGCCCCGCCCCGACTCCCGACTCCCGACTCTCGACGCGCTCAAAGTTCAACGTTCAACCGAGACTCGTTGAGATACATACGTCGACAGAGAGTCGAGAGAGCCTGAACGCATAACAAGAACACAAAAAAATATACGGGTGTTGCGCGGTGTGAGAAGCGGACGGTCTCGTGTGAAACGGTAGAGGTCAATGGAGGGCGGGGCTGAGCCATGATGAGGCGTCCGCCTGCTCTGGCACTGGCTCTTGCGCTCGGGCGAGCTTCCGGATTCTGCTGTCCGTCGTGTGTCTGTTCCTGTTGACGCTGCTGGGTTGCTTAGAGTCCCTGATCTTGCGCGGCGCGAAGAGGAAGACAAGGATGAGGACGAGGGCGAGGACAGAGGAGGTATTACTGTTCACTACTGTTCGTCCGTCCGTCCGCTCGTCCATCTGTCAACGCGTCAGCGGCGCGCGCGACATCGATACCGGCGCGGCAGCGGGCCGCGGTCAATGGGCCTAGCGCATCGATGAGGTTCAACTTGTTGCTGGGTGGGGAGTTGAGGACGGGCGGGTGGGCGTGGGATGTATGAGATTCGTGAGCACACCAGCGGTAGTAAACGAAGACGTACGCAGCAAGCCAGCATATTTCATTCTCCGATGATCGGAGATTATATTTGCGCTTAACCTAATAAACTCAGTCTAACTCCGACAGCCAATAGCTATCGAGCACGCCAAAACTTCTAAGAAAATCCAGTATATTGTACAAGACATCGATTGCCATTGAAGGTAGAAACGAAAGGAAGGATCAGGGGAGCCATGGGAGCTTATGCCAATGACAAGTGTATGGAACGAGTATATATGAGCCCACCCTAACCCAGGATCTTTTGTGCGCCACATACTAGCGACAACGGGGCGGCTTCAAGCGTTAAGCTTGGAGATGATTACCTTGATCCGTCCAGAGATTTGCGGCTGCAGACGGGAAGTGGGACTATAATATGCGGTTCCAAGATCCTAACCATAATAATGTTCTGTTATTCTGTCGTTGGCGAGTCGCGACGGAGGTAGATGCGATTGACGCCGCCGACAATGATAAAGGTACCTTCATCTGGTACGATTCAAATGCCTAGAATGGCCATACGTATCTTTCAGGTGTTCAATAGCAAGATTTCGTGAATTGAGTCTATCTCTGCAAGAAATATTTCTACACAAAACCAGATGAGTCAAAGCATAAATGAATGAGAGTCGCCTTATGTCTCCTATCGTATAAGCAGGATGAAGCCAATGAGACAATCTCTCGCACCGGATATCATCATATACATCCGCTGTCACTGCCGATTCATACATAATTGGTAGCTCGAATATGCATTGACGAACCCGTCTCGGTAACATCGGCAGACGCGGCTGAGCCAGCCTGCAACGCCGCCATTTAATCGTGCCGCGTCCGGCGGCTCTCATACATCCGACCGAACCGTATCAGTGTGTCTAACTGTGCGTATGAGCGTGACGTCCATGCATTGTCTTGCGCCACACGGTACACAATCATCAGCGCCGAAAAAGCCTACGAAACGGATTGACCAGTGAGCACATGGGCATCAATTAAGTTTGCTTACCTGCACGAGGGGCATTGCCTGAGCGAAAACGATCCGCAGATTACTGTTGAGGGCGTAGAGCACGACTAAGAAGCCAAGGTAGATGGAGGTGAGTAGGTCCGATTCAACTATTATGGCGACGACGCTGAGATGTTGATATATATAAGCTTGATCGAGGACCTCTGCGAGATGTCGGCGGAAGAAAATGATAGGGCTCGCAATCCACAGAACGTAACTAATGAATGAGATTGAGAGGCGCAAGAACAAGAATGGAGCCACGTCAGAAGCGAGGTTGGAAGAACTTGGGGCTGTTGCTACGAAGAAGAACACATTGGCACCTGCAAGTATAAGTATGTGAGTAGAGGAAACGGAGTACGATATTTAGGCTATAGACTTACAAAACAGGTAGATGGACAAAGACAAAGCAACTACTATCAATTCCCAATCGGCGGGGATGTTATTATGTACGATCGTGAGGCGCCGAATCTGGTGACATAACATCTAACATCAGTGTCCGCCATGTAAATTGCAGGGATGTCTTATGCTCACCATCAAAGCATCCGACAACAACGCAGACACGACTAGACAGCCGCAGCTCACGGAATAAAAAGTGTCCTTTACACCGGGAGTGTGGAAGGGGAAGTCGATGAACAGCAACACGTCATACTGCATGGCTGCTCCCGTATAAATGGTGCTCACGGCAAATATGAGAAAGACATAGAGGATGAGCAACCCGTGCCACCGCCAGGTCCACCGTCTAGCGTTGGACCCCTCGATGAACATCGCGATACATTGCCAGCAAAGCGTGACGACAACGCCATAGACAATGCACATAAGTAACGTGCCCCAATGCCTGCCGGCATCAGCATTGACAAGGACGGAGGGAGAGGAGGAGTCAGCGGGCGGAAAAGGGCTGTCGGACATGGACGCTTCGCGGAAAATTGGGACTACAAACACTCGACGACGCTGAACAGACGTCTTATGAGGGCTCTGTGTCGGATCGACCAAACGATACCGGCGGTTAGCATCCCTGCGGAGGGCTATGATGACGTCTACCATTAGATGGGAAGCTTGAGCGGTAAAGCTAATAAGACTTACTTCATTGCAGTAAGCTGTTTCGGGGGACCAAGCGCGCCACGCTACTGGCAACAAAATCATCCCATCTATCCAAATCTTGACACATCATTCAACACTTCGTGGAACATGATTAGGGCAAAGAACCAAGCTGTCGACTCACAGGAACGTAGAAGAACCTACGGCGGAGCCGGTAGAGTGAGAACTTTAGGCACGGAAGAAAAATGTTGAACTATAGCAGTTGCATATTCTTGCTGACTACACAGGAACTTCGGGTACCGCGACTTTGGCTGCTGGCGCGAGGATCCTCGTCGTCGCATACACCGCCCTCATCCTTGTCAAGCTGTCCTCGGCGCGATGGGTACGGAAGGGCGACGATGGGCGACCCGTCTTATGCGTGCGCGTGTCGAGCTACAGGCGAAAGTGAAACCGCGACGACAACGATATGGATGTCCGACAAAGACGCCCGACGTACAACACACAGCGCCCGACGCCCACGCACAGGGCCGACACCCAAGGTCGACACACAAAACCGAACGCGCCATAGAAAGTGCGGAGCAGGTGAAGGGTACTGGGGATGCCTCCGACGAATTCACACTCAAATGTGAATGCAGATACGCACCGGCCGGACGACGGGGTCGCCGGTGTGGGCGGTGGTGGCGCAGTGAGGTACTTTGGGGCGGCGGCGTGATGGCGGGTGGGTAGGATTTCGAGTGGCAGTGGGGTTCTGCGTACTAGCGTGGAAGGGGCTCAGGGTGCGAGTGCGAGGGGCGAGTGGGTTCTTGAGGGGGATGGAAAAGTCTAAGTGTGTTACCATAATGCCGAAGGCAGCCCCAGGTGCGACTCGGAGTGTGTTTTCGAGTGCGAGTCTGAGTGCGAGTCTGAGTGTGATTCCGACGGGTGGAATTGCATCACAGGGTGCAATCCTGCTTCCTAAGTCTTCGAGTGTGGTTATGAGCGCAGCTCTGAGTGCGGTCCCTCTCGAGGTTAATCTCAGGTTGCGATCATGACTCTCGAGTGCCGTCTTGAATATGTGAGCCAAAGTGCGCCCCCGAGCGCGACTCCCACTCTGCCCCCGCTCTCAAGCTCGGAGCACGAGAGCGGAGTCGACGACCTCGGACCCGGGACTTAGGACACAAGACCTAGTGGGCAGAGAACCAAATCCTCGAAGAGCACGCGTTTGTGTTTCGACAGGCCGGTACCGTACGTCGATCTTCCGAATCCGGTGCGGGGAAGGCGATATGCTGCCTTTGTTCTTCTGTTCTGATAGGCTCGTTCCTTCGTGTGCGCAGCGTGCGCGCGGCAAGTGCGACGGGTAAGTCGGGTGAGCGACGCAGACGAGCGTGCGGGGCGGATGAAGCGTGTGCTACTCATCACGTCGATTGTCTCCGCCGCCGACCTCGTCCTTGGATATGCCGACATTTTTCGAATGTCAGCACATGCAGAGACAAGGGCGAGGGGGATCCTATCGAGGGCGGCAGGCCTGCCGCATGGTGCGCTGGACGGGCCGGTCTCCGCACGCGGCTCGCGGTTGAAGTGCCGGCGCCGCGCCGCGGGACAGCGCTCGTGGGCCTCGTAGTGTTTTTATGTGGAATGTGGAAGGTGGAGGAATTGACGGGCGGGCGGGGAGCGGAGGGGAAACGGGGTTCGAGTATCGATCTAGACGTGAATGCGAGAACGAGACGAGGCGGTGGAGGGCGATATGTGGCGTACGACGTAGGACGTCGACGTCGTTGCTGCGATGTTAACATGTATCGGGCGGGCGGACGCGTGTTGCAGGTCGTTCGTCCGTCCGCTCGTCCGCCACGTGTCAGCGGCGCCCGCGATATCGATGCCGACGTTGTGTCGCGTCGCGGTCAACCTTGACGGACGGGGCACCGATGAGATTCGAGCTGTTGCTGTGTGGAGAGTTAAGGACGGACGGGCATGCAATGTGCTGGTAGGAAGGATGAATGGACGGGCGTGGGGGCGGGCAGACGAGAAGGAAGGTGAGGGTGAGGAGAGAGGGCGGTGGTGTGACGAGGGCACGGGTGTGTGAGTGCGAGGGGCGGGGAGGAAGGCGAGGACGAGTGAACGATGCACGATACACGACGCACGACGCGCGACGCACGACACACAACACACGACACACAATGCACAATGCCCGAGGCACGACGGGCATCGAAGGGCGGGCTGACCCCCGGTATGATTCAAAAGGAGACGCAAACACAAATACACATTGGTAGTCGGACGACGAGGCCATTGATGCGTGTGCGTGTGCGTGTGCGGATGTTGCAGCCCGGACGGCGGTGCGGTACAGCACGGTGCAGCGGCGGTGTGATGCTTGCTCGATGGTCTTGGGTGCGATTCTGGGTGCGATTTGTTCTGAAGAGCTGGGGGTGCGAAGATCTTCGACGCGGGGCCAGGGTGCTGGCCTGACCCCGACGCCCGGGTGCGTCGTCCAGCAAGGGTGCGTTCCCGCGCTGAGCCGAAGTGCTTGGGACGATCTCTCGCTTGAGCTAAAGCGCGATCCTTCACCTGAGCCGAAGTACGATCTCTCGCCAGAGCCAAAGTACTCCTCCTTGCCTGAACCACAGTACACTCTCTCACCTGAACGAGAGCGCACGCCCTCGTCGAGCCAAAGCGTGTTCCCTCGAGCCAGAGTACTTGGTACGATCTCTCGCTTGAGCTAAAGTACTGCCCCTGGCCTGAGCCAAAGTACTCCTCGCCTGGACCAAGGTATTCCTCCTCGAGTACTCTCCCTCGCCTGGACCAAAGTGCAATCCCTCGTCCTCGCCAAAGGACCAAAGCGAACCCTCACCCTCGCCAAAGCGCGATGCCTCTCAGCCAAGCCAAAACACACTCCCTCGCCAAAGCACAACCCCCTAGCCCAAAGCGCGATCCCTCCGCAGACCGAAGCGCAACCCCCTGAAACCGAATACCGAGGCATGGGGCGCAGCCCGCCGCTCGCCGAACCGGGCGGCGAGAGGGCGCGGTCCAATATCGATGTGTCGATGTGTCGATGGCTGATACGAGGTGTGCGGTTCGATATGGCGATGTCGACAGCTTGAGGGGCGGTTCGTCCGTACGGTGACGAGACGAGACGAGGGACGGGGTGGAGCGGGGTGGGGAAGCACGACACGAGCTCTCGGTGCGGCGTTCGGTGTGCTGATGCGATGCTTCTCCGGGGTGCCGTTTCGTTCGCATGGGTTCGTCGTTATTTCTGGGTGCGGATGTCCCTGGCCCTGTCTCGACGCTGCATCCGCGTCTTGAGACCCAATCTGCCTGCTGCATATCGAATTCCGTCGTACGCGTCCTCAGTCCCGACGCGCCCGAACACTCGGGGAGGTACGTCGGGTGACATGCTGTAGAGACGGCCGGAGAGACCGAGAGGAGAGGCGAGGAGGGATGAGCGCGGGTGTCGCGCGGCGGGCGGGTGATCGGAGAAGCAGATGAAGTTGGTCTGGCGTGCGCTGGACGTCGCGTCGTCTGTTCCCTTCATAGGCGTCGTCGTCGTTGGATATGTCAATATCTTTCGTGTATCAGCACATGCAAAGACGAGGACGAGAACGCGGACGAGGACGGGCGGGCGTGATGCACTGCACAGGGTCGGTCGCGTGTCCGGGCTCCGCACGCGGCCCGCGGACGGGGTACTGGCGTCACGGACGCGGAATATCGCTCGTGGATTTCATGGCGTCTTTGTGTGGAGGCATTGGCGGGCGGGAGCTGGGAACGGAAGCGGGGTTCGAGAATCGATCTGAGCGCGAATAGATGAGGCGGTGGAGGGCGGTATGCGGCGTACGACAACGGAGTGAATTTGTCAAGGACCAGCGGACGGGCAGATGGATAGACAAGTGGCAGCGGTGTGCAAATTGGCGGCGGCGCACGCCAGGCAGCCAGGTTAGATGATACGGACGGCCAATAGGCAAGATACGAGCTGTGCGACGTACCATAGATTTGAGATCAGGCGTATGCATTGTACAACCTAACGGAGGAGTGTGACGGGTGCGCAAAGCGCATACAATCGCGAACGGATTGAACCTAGAAGGGATTCAGCGTGTCATTTCGCACCTACGCACACAGTGGATAGACACGCGGGCAGCGGCGAGGACAGGCCATCCCGCGAACCCGCTGCCCACGAATGTGCAAGAAAAGAACAGGGAGAGGGACGGACACAGGCTGCGGCCGGGGGAAGTTCGATTAGACGTGTCGGGCGCAGCAAAGCCCCGGGGGAAGCACGGTCGCGACGGGCGCGACGGTCGACGGTGAGAACGCGGGCGCAGGGGACGGCTCGCCGCGGTGGGACGGGACACGGCCGTTGCAGGGCTCGAGCGCGGCGTGGGGAGGGCGTCGTGTGCGGGTGGAGACAGGGCGAGGGAGGGAGGGAGAGGGGCGCGGGGAGACGAGGCCGGCGTCGTCAGCGCGGAATTGGCAAAACGAGAGACGCGCCGCAACGCGACACGGAACGGGCTGGGCGAGCGAGCTGGCGGTCGAGGACCCTGTGGCGGTGAACGGCGCGACGGGCGACGAGGGCGCGGCGAGGGCGGGCGCAGTTGCGGTGGGCGTGTGAGGCGGGACGTGCGAGGCGGGTGCGGGTGCGTTGTCGAGGCGGGCGATGAACGCAGCGTCGGCGAAGGTGAAGGCGGCGAGGAGCAGATTATACCGGAATTGTACTTTCCACGCCGTCTACGCCGTCCAGTCCGGCCGTTCACGCTGTCTATGCCGGCCGTCCAGGCCGTCCACGTGGCGTGTACAGTGGGACGTCCGGCTGTCTACGCCGGACTTCCGGCGTAAATCCGACACTTGCCCTTTTGAGCATGAGTCGTCCCGGTCATCCTGGTCGTCGAGTCGTCGACGCGTCCACACGTCCTGGCATCCGACTTGTACTAGCCCCGTAGCAAGGTATATGAGACTAGTATACATGTTTGTATATGATCTCATTATGTTGGATAGCTTTTGAAGGGAGATTTACACGGTGTACACCTAAAGTCGGGAAAACACATGATGATTATTAGAACTAGTTTCTATTGGGTCATCCTATGCTTCAAAGTACATGCTACAATACATAATACTGGGTGTATTTGCTACAAGCTGCATATGATTAAGCTGTATTCACGCGATGATGTGGTATGCTCAGTCGCAGACCTTTAGATCTCAAGACGGATGGACGGCGTAGACGGGCGGCTCGTTCGCGGTGAGTTGCAAATAAAAATCGAATAAATGATACGTCGAAACACAACACCTCTAATGCATGAATCTCCCGCAAATGCGATGCGTTCACACCAGACATGTTAAAGTACAGAAACTTTCGATTTACAGCTGTCTACGCCGTCCAGGCCGTCCACGCGTTCCGGAAATCCGGCGTAGACACGTGGACTCGCGGCGTGGACGGCGTGGACGGCGTCGATTGTACAATTCCTGTACGTTCTCGCGAGGAGGGGTCGAGGAGGGCGTCGGGGGACGGGACGGGGGACGGTGCTTACGTGAGCGGGGCGGGGTCGCCGGGGCGAGTGCCGCATCGCAACTCGCCATCAATCCCATTTCTTCCTTCTTTCCTTCCTTCCTTCCCTCCATCCTCATCCTCCTCCTCCTCCTTGCTCTCCTGCTCTCACCCGTAACGCACCTCGCTCGCCCGCTCTCGCCCGCGCACGCCCACCTCCGCGCCCGACCCCTGCGCCTGCCCGCCCGGCAGCTGCACCGCCCCGTCGCCCACCCGTCGCCCATCCCGCCGTCCGTCCGACCGTCGCCCGTCTCGCCCCGCCTCGCACCCGCCCCGCACCCGCCATGTCGTCCCAAAACCCGGTGCGTGCCCCCACGTGCGCCCCGCGTGCCGCTCTCCGCTCACCGCCCCCCAGATCCGCAGGAAGCTCGTCATCGTCGGCGACGGTGCGTCCCCCGCTCGTTCTGTCCTGCCCGACGCTGACCTCCCGTGGTGTTGCTGTTGACCATTGTCGTGTTCCCGCGCCTGCGCCTGCCTGGTGATGCCGCCGACACGCGCTCGACATCCGACGTGGCCACCCCCAGGCGCGTGCGGCAAGACCTCCCTCCTCTGCTCCTTTGCCCTCGGCGAGTTCCCCAAGGAATACGTACGTCCCCGTCCCTCTCGCGCGCAGTGCTGCTTGCTGACCGCTGTGTGTACACGACAGCAACCCAGTGCGTCTCGTTCTATCCTAGCCTGTCAATGCGACTGCCGTCTCTGCGCGTTCGCTCGCCCTTGCCCTGACTCATCCGCATCCGCCCGCAGCCATCTTCGAGAACTACGTCGCCGAGATCAGGCTCGACGGCAAGCCCGTCCAGCTGGCGCTCTGGGATACCGCGTGCGTCTCTCTCTCTTCTCCACTTTTTCTTTTCTCCGTCTTTCTTTCTACTCTTTTCCTTTGCTTTTTCGCTGTGGTCCTGTTTTCTTTTTGGAGGAGTTCGCGGGTGAGGCAAGGATTTGGCGCGGAGCATGTAGGATGCGTTGAGATTGGGACCCGGGCCGGGACGACACGACACGACCAACACGCCAGCAATTATCGCGCGGCCGATCATCTCGTCGACAGGTCGAACGCCGACACTGGGTTCGAGCGCAGGGACTTACGACGGGCGCGAGGGCTGTGCGGTTCGAAGGGCTGTGGATGCGGGGCTCGGGGTTCGGGATGAATGAGGGGCGAGGACGAGGGTGATAGCGAGCGGTGGGAGGACGAGTGGCGAAGGATGCAGGGCGCGGGGCGTGGGTGGACGGACGAGACGAAGACGGACGAAGCGAGGCCAAGGTGGACGATATACGGGAATGAGGGGCTGAGCACGTAGGATGGAGGACGGGCGCAGCGTAGGGAGCAGACGGGAGACTGCGAAACACAGAACACAGGCAGCAAAACCCGCAAAGCAGACAGCAGACGGCAGGCGGCAGGAGGCACGCACGTCGGGGCGCACCAGCCCGTGCGCGTGCGCGTGTCCGAGCGTGCGAGGCGGGCGTCGCTCGTCGTGTCCCGCTCGCTCGCTGCCCCTCGTCCGTGCCTCTTTGGTCATCGCCTGCGCCACGCTGCTCCTCGCGTCTCATCCGTTGCTCGTCGCTCGTCGCCCGCGCCCGCGCCCGCGCCCGCTGCCCGCCGCCGCCCGTCCACTACGCCTTGTCCTCCGCTCGCCATCCCCTGCTCTCTGCTCGCTGCTCGTCCTCGATCCTGGATCCTCTCGTCAGCCACTCCTCGTCGCCCACTCCTCGTCCTCCGCTACTCACCATCCGCTGCTCGTCGCCGTCGTCCGTCGTCCGAAACCCGGGCCCGAGCGTGTGCGTCCTCGAGCCGCGAGTTGCGGGGTGCGGAGTCGTCGCTCGTCGCACGTCGCCCGTCACCTATCATCTGGAACCTGGAATCGACGGTGCGGAGCCTCAGATCTCAGATCTCAGGCCGCGAGGTCGTGAGGATAAGGGCGCGCGGGCGCGGACGACGGAGGGCGGCTGTGCGGCGCGTGTCGTGTCTTTGCGTCTTTCGCTGTGTGGCACGTCTCGTCGTCTCCCTGCTTTGTGTCCTTCTTCGCAATGCGGTGTCGCGGCGTCTTCGTATCCTCGTACCTTCGCATACCGTCTTCCCGGCCTGGCGTCGTCTGGCATCCACGTATCCTGCATCCACGCATCCCGGAGTCCTCGCTCGCTCGATCCCGCCGTCTCGCACCGTGCATTCACAAAACCCTCACCTCGCTTATTGCATCACAAACCCCTCGCACCGATCCCAAAATCCTCACCTCGCTCTCTGCATCCCGAAGTCCTCGTCCCACTCCCTGCATCCTGCGTCCCCAGTCCGCACCCTGCGTCTCCCGGTCCGCACCCTGCATCACAAAATCCTCGTCCCCACTCCCTGCGTCCCCCAGCCCGCATCCTGCGTCCTGCGTCCCAACGCCGTAGTACCGACCTCCGTCCGCGGGGCCGTGTCCCCGGCCCCTTCTCTCGTCTCGTTTCGTCTCGTCTTGGTTCGGGTCGTGTCGAGTCGTCCCGTCTCGTCGCAGCGCTGCACGGCGGACGGACGAGACGACGGGAGTGACGGACGGGTCAAAGGACGGGGACGACGGACGGGCCCAACAAAACAAACGACGGACGGACAGTCCCAGCTCTGCGCGCTGCGCGCAGGACTCGACCAGCCGTCCGTCGGTCCGTCCGAGCCTAGCGAACGATATAACCAGCCGGCAGCCCGTCTGTCCGTCCTGGTGAGCCGTCCTGACGAGGCGATAGAGACGATGGACACGGCGGACGGAAGGACCGTCTCTACGAGCTGGCGAGCCGGCCCGGTGGATCGACCGACCTCGCGAACCGTTGGATCGTCCCAGCGAACCTACCGTCCGCCCACCCCGACATACCCAGCGCACCAGCCGCCTCTCGCTCTTGCTACCGCGTCCACACGGCCTCACGCGTGTTCTCATTCGCGCCCCCGTCCCTATCAGCTTCGCCTCGCTCTTAACCTTGGCTTCGACCTCTCCCCGAACCCTGGCTTCACCTTCGCCTTCGTCCTCGTCCGTGCTCTTCGCGCCCGCCGCGCGCCCTCGACGTCAGCCACGCCTCGCGCCGTCGCACGTGCGCCCGTGACGGATCCGCTCGGCCTCCTCGAACCCGTTGTCCCATCGTTCTTCTGCAGGTCTGCACGTCCATTCGGGCGCTCCTCTGCACGTCCGCACGTCCACTCGCGCGCGTCCGCCCCTCTATCTTCGTCGGCGTCGATGTCGATGTCGATGTCAACTCTTCTTGCGAGACGGCGTGTGTGGACAACGGGGTGCGCGGGTGAGAGGTGGTGGGATGTCTGGGGTCGCGGGATGTGGTGTCTGGGGCGGCGGGATTCCAGGGACGCTCGGGAATTGAACGATGGGATGGTTGGGCTTGGGGGACTTCGTTGGGATTCGGGGATGCTGTTGGGAGATGATGGGGAGTGCGAGGTGCGAGGACGAGGCGCGAGGATGAGGAGGATGAGGATGAAGGGTGTCAGGCGTTTAGCGGAGGGAGCACGGCGGACATCGCGCGGGGTGCGCGGGGAGGCGTGGACGAGGCGCGGAGGACGAGGCGCATGAAGAGGACGAAGGATGGGGTCTTGGTGCAGGCGCACGCAGGGAGCAAAGGATGCGGACGTCTGGCCTGTGTGCGGGCGCGGAAGGCGGCGGCGAGCTGGGGCCCGAGGCGGCGTGGCGGGGTCGTGCGGCTCAAAGTCGCGTCTTGCAGCCGGAGACTTTGCGGCTGGTGACTAGAGGACTGAGGATGAAGTCTGCAACGCCAAAAACCGGAAGATGGAGGACGGACACCGCGAGTGGTGCGCGTGCGCTCGCAGCCGCCTCCGCTGCCTCGCCCTCCTCCTGTTTCGTCTCGCGCCGTCTTCCTCCTCGTCCCGCGCCGTCCTTCCTCATCTCGACCTGCACTGTCTCTCATTCTCGCGCCCTGTTCAACCCTCGCGTCTCGCGTTCTCGTCCCGTTTCCCATTGCTCGTCCTCGCCTCCTCGCCTCCGTCGTGCACCCCGGACCTTCCTCGTCTTTGCTGTGGGGTTCGCTTTTAACGGCCGGGCTGATCAGTCGAAGAGCCATAAGCCATCTGTCTCTGCGTTGAGCGCATCGCACCTACCCTCGTCTCCGATCCCGTTGCTCCGTGCCTCCACGCCTCTCGTCCTACCCGCATCCCGCCCGCCCTCGTCTCGCTCCCAATTTGAAAATTCACGCTTGCTTTCGCTTCATTTCGGTTTGCTTTATTCTCCTTCGTTTCGTTTTACCCATTTTTGTTTCTTTGCTTTTCTTCCTTTTTCGAACCGTGCGTGAATGAATGCTTACTGACGACCTTCTTATCCTCTTCTATATCATCCGGCACCCAACTCGCTCGCTCGCCGCTCTCGATGCGTGGCTCCTGTCGACGGTTCCGACGCACGCCTCGTTGAACGACTGGCGCGATACATCAACGCTCGATACCCGCTTTGACTCTCCTCACGGTACCGCGGCCCGCTCTCTCGATACCCGACGCGCCTCGGCTCGTCTGCTTTGCTCTGGGACCTCATGGTTGCGAATCGATTGGATTGGATTGGGTTGGATGCCGGCGCGTAGTGGGCAGGAAGAGTATGAGGTGTGTTTTTGTTTTTAATCTCTCATTTGGTTATTCTCGGGCTTGGTTCTGTTGGATGGCGGGGGCTTGGTTCTTGGGATGTTGGATGCATAGAAGAGGCAAGGGATTGGGACGGGCGTGTTGGAATGGTTTATGGGTGGGTGGAAGCGCTATGGACAAGGGCAGCCGAGTCGAGTCGGTGAGATGCAGGGCTTACGGGTTAGCGAGGCGCACGGCTGGTGGGACGGTCAAGTTTTCAAATTTACAGTACGCCTGCGAGTCTGGGCATGCGCGGTGGACCCGACGCCCAAGCGCGATCTTGCTTGCGGTGGTGTTCGCTATGCGAGATACGGTCGTGGTTTCGCTTCGTTGCCCTCATACCAGTGTATACCGACAATGGACCGTATCTACGCTACTTCTTTTCCTTGTTTCTCCCCCCTCTCGTTGCGAAACACAAATGCGTATGCTAACACCTCGTTTATTAGCGACTACGACCAATGTCGTACTCCAAATCGCACGTGATCCTCATCGCGTTTGCCATCGACACACCCGACTCGCTAGATAACGTCCAAGTCAAGGTACGCCCACGGCAAAATTTCCTTATGTTCATTACACTCACCCGCACATCTCACAGTGGATAGAAGAAGTCCGCTCAATATGCGGCCCCACGATTCCCGTCCTCCTCGTCGGCTGCAAATCCGACCTGCGCCCCGCCCCCGGCGCGCCCGCGCCGACCTCCTCGAACCCGAACATCCCGCCCCCGCAGTTCGTCACGCGCGAGCAGGCGGAGCGCGTCGCGCAGGCGATCGGTGCGCGCGCGTACAAGGAGTGCAGCGCGCTCAAGATCGAGGGCGTCGACGACGTCTTCGAGGCCGCGACGCGCGCGAGCATGCTCATGCGCGAGGGCGTCCCCGCCGGCGGCGTCAAGCACGGGCACGAGCGGCGGCGGAGCGCGGGCGGCGTGAGGGAGGACGAGGAGGGCGGCGGGTGCTGTGTGGTTTGTTAGGGGCGGGGATGGACTGGTTGGGATTGGGATGGGATGGATGGATGGACGCTGCCTGATACACCTACCTGTTGACCGCGCTGTTACCCACGCTACATGCTCACGCTCATGCCTCGGTCTCCGTCTCACTGCCTCGCTGCCTCGTTGCCTCATTTTCTGCCTACCCGTCTGTTATTCTTTTTCACCTTTGCTTCAATGTTTGTTTCATCGTCTCTTTGTTCCGCTGCGTTGATTATACATGGACATCTGACATGCCGCCTCATGATTCGTATCCGTATACTGCATATACACTTCGTACATCGTGTGCTATATCTTTGCTGACCTCCGTGTGCCCTACTGGACGGAAGCTTTGCAGGTCTCGGTTCAAGGTTCGAAGATTGTATGCTTACTGATGATTTTGGTCTAGTTCCGCTTATGGTGTTCACACCGGCCGGCGCCCGAGATGGATGCGATGTGGCGCAGATACCTTCAAGACGCTGATGGTATGCGAAGCTTCGACGTTCATTACGCCAGTAAGTATGACATTTTCCTAGACGATGCATACAATAAACTCATACGATAGGCAGCAATTATTGAAGACATATCTGTTAGGCGGCATTGGACCATCCTGCTGTACAAGTCTCTTTGTGAGCCGGACGTTTCGAGAACCGTGCCCGCCATGCGAGTGTGGGGCTACTGGGCCCGCTGCGGAACGGACTTGAATCGAAGAAGACCTGATTTCGGATGATGCACGGTGGAACCTACAATGCAAGGCAGTTAGAAAGGACCGATACCTAGTATGTGATTCTTGAGGCGAGCCATCAAAAATATCTGCACCGGAGCCATGAATCGACGAGCATCATCATCTGCAGAGATAATAACAGGCTCGTGTACCCTACAGTTGCCCTGGCTGGTCGCGGCCCTCGACATTGGCGATGGTGCCAGGCAAGAGAGGATGAGCGACCGAATGCTTATGTCCGATGCTGACGTAAACGACCAAGAAAGCTTTTCGCGAGCTTGAGCTTGAGGATGACTTGATCAACGATCTAGAGGAATGCATTTTTCATTCAAGAGGCCTGGTGACCAGAGTTCCCTGCAAGGTTGGAGCTACATATGACTTCACCGCCGGGCTTTAGCTGCTTTACATGCCCGCTGTCTTCAAAGAAGCTCGGAATATGATCACATCCGTCAACTGACCGCGCATTTTTTTGCTTCAGTATTCGGTGTATAAAAGCCTCAGCACATTGGTATGGCGGTCCAAAAACATCTCTTACTCTTACTCTTTTACGGCAATGACGTCTTTAGCAACATTACAGGATATCGTACGGCAAATGGGTACTGCGTCCGACAACTCGACTCTCAACTGGGATGTCGTGGTCAATTACAAGTACGTCTTGCTCCTCTTTACATGTGTTGTTTAGAATTTACTGTGTCTCCAGGGAGTCCGAAATCAACGAACTTCTCGCACACTCATGGTCGAACGATCCGCAAAGTCACATTCAAAAACTGTTTGTGTAAGTGCTCATGTTCGAGTAGAGTTGACTATAGGACTTACCTTCCCATCAGAGAGGTCGAGAGCTACGATCAGGACGGCAACAAATATCTCGTTGGCTTCAATTTCGATCTCGGTGTCCCGACTATCAAGTTCAACGGCTCTGGCAACCAACCTTCATGCGAATTGACTATCCCCATCAATGGGGGTGAGGCGCACTCGCCCAGCCAGACATCGCAGATATACGCGAGCACGTACGAGATCGGCCTCACGGGCTTGGACATGGCGACGATATCCGGCTCTACAGGCGAGATCACGGGCAGCGACAAGCCTTTCGTCTTCCCGCCATCTGGCTCGGATACCGCTGCCGTCATCGTCGACATGCGACCTTCCGCCAACTCCTCGTTCAACGTTCACTTGAACAGAGGAGGAGGATCGAGCACGAACGCGCAGGTCGAGGCACACATCTCGGATATCGAAACAAAGCTCCGCACCTGGTTTACCAACCCCGACAACGTTTCCTCGATCCAGTACCAGCTCGCCAGCGTCGATCCTGCGCTTCCGCCCGCGGGATATGTAACGCTTCACCCCAAGTCGTTCCGCTTCGCTGCATACCGTTCAGAGAAGTATCCCACCACGATCCTCTCGCTCTTCATCCAAACTTCTGACGCGTCAAACGGGACACAGACAGACTTGCAGCAGAACTGGTCTGGCCTTTGGGTGCACGATTATGACGTCCCTCCTGTCCCCGACACGTACACGGCTAGCGTTATTTTCAATAATGCGATGATGCATAGAGACGTTGTCTTACCTGCGCTGCGAGCGTCCGGCGTAGATGCAGACAATCCCCAGTTCCAAGCTGGCCAAGGGCTATTCTACAAGATTCGTACGCACAAAGTCATCGCGCAGAAAGCGTACGAAGAAGGCTTGAATCATTTCGATGGGTTCTCCGTCAACCTAGATGACGATGATAAAATTCTTCGTCTGACGCTTGGACAAAACGTGAGCATCATTATCGTCACTGCGACGATGCACTGACCTCGCTGTGACGTAGGGCTATCCGGGGGATGCAGCAAGCGGTGCGATCGCCTGGAATTACGCATATAAATTTACCTACGGCACGACGCGTTTCGTGCCCAATCCCGCGGGCGGCACCACGACGGTCGACGACGGCGGTACCTGCACCGTCAAGAACGCACTTCGCAAGACGGCTGCCTTCAGTAGCAAACTCTCCGACGGCACGCTCGATATGGACTTGAACATTAAACAGGTCGACTGGGACAAGCCCGATGTTACGAAGACGGCCGATAGCGTGTTCAACAAGGTGTTTGGAAACGCAGAGGGGCCTCAGTGGTTCGAGAGTTCGCTTCCGGATATGCCATCTCTTGCGCTCAACATGGGCAGTCTCAACTTCTTCTTGACGACGAACTTGCTTATGCCGGACCAGAAAGTCATTGTAATCGACGCAGATGCGGGGCTTCGTATCCCGCACGACTACTACATCGTCGGCAATGTTGCTAAACGTTGAGGTGAGCTATTCTCCGTATGAATCACGACATACACATGACTTACCTCTTGAAAAGCAGAATTAGTTGAAAAGTGGGTATAAATGTATCGAATCTGTGACAAACACATGTCAGTCACTCTTTCTTCATCCACCTGGTGGCGGATGATAGCGCAGACGCGGCCTGTAAGGATTCGATTGACGCACCTCTTTCTACGCTTGTGCTGTTCGTGTGCACATATCGATGACAGACACTTTCTCACTTAATTATGAGTATTCCCACTAGTTCACGAAGAGTTCTGCGGCGCGATGACCTGAAAAGCGCGAGCCCGAGGTTCGCGCCGCGGACCTAGATCTCCATGAGCCGCGTCCCCTGTAACAGTGTACGTGGAAGGAGATTTGCGGTTGGTCCTCAGTACATGATACCCTGTGAAGACACGCGTCGTGAGAGGGTTGCATATACACGGCCTCCCAGGAAATACTGTATGCCGAGCGAGGCACTCAAGTAGCTGGGACCTGTCCTGCCTGCACCCAGATTACGAGCACGCTATGGGAGATTTCAATAACTGGTTCGCAAGAATTATCATCTGTTTACTTACTGTTCAGAATTCTAGAGAAGCTCAGCCCACGCTCGCTGCTTGCTGCAGGTACGAATGCAGGAGACGCGATTCTGATTTCGGTCTGTATTTCGCGCGTAAGCTGAATATCAATTACATAATACACAACTTAGCACCCTTAGCACCCCAAATTCGCCCGGCAATTAGTGCCACCTCGAGCTCTTGAACAGCATACATCGCGTCGATGAACCGCTCTTGTAGAACGGCTCTCGAACGATGTAACGAATATTCTGTCTTGGACACCGCTCGCCTCAAAGCGCAACGTGTGTTGCCAAACTTGCGCCTCGCGCATGCCCAGATGCGTGCAGTCGGTATCGTACATGATTGTCATTGCTCGAGTTCACTGATCGCTGAGTGTAGTGTGCAGGACATATCATTTAGACTAAGTGTACGCGGCGTAGGCACAAGGTCATATAGCGCGAAGCCTGCATACTACGCTGTAGTTGCACAGCGTCGGAAAGCAGCAAGAAAGTCACGCTCCGGAGAGATCAGCGGGAAGACTGAAGCCCCTCCGACTGTAATCACCACGCTCGACCCTGAGGACCTGACGAGCTCGCGCTACGTCGATCTATCTGGCAAGCGCGACGTCGTGTTCTATGTGCGGTCGCGTATTCCCGCCAACGAGGTCAGCACAGGTACGTCCGTCCACGCCCGCTTCTCATGTGTGTTAACGCTTGATACGTCTGGAATAGACGACGAGCAAGACAGGAAGGCCACAGAGCAAGAAGGATCAACGTTGGGGGAACAGTACGGTCGAAGGCGCGTCTCCGTATCATACTGGAAGGACGAGCTGTTCCCGCCAAACACCGCCGGATTCTTCTACTTGGCGGACGTGCCATTCTATGCGCCCCAGCTATCGCGTTCGATACGCTTCCGCGTGACGAACAATTCGGACCCGTCGTCCTTCGACGCGCCGACGTCCTACGACCTGCCTTTATTCACGAAACCCATTCCGGTCGGTTCGCTCACGGCGCGGCAGAGCAAGACGAGCAGAGAGAATACCTTCAAGGGACAGCACGGGTCGCGCACACCGTCAACGCCTTATACACCCGACGAGCCGCACATCCCCTGGAGCATCTCGATCATCAACGAGCAAGCAAAGGGCTTCACGCCCCTCCTCGAAGAGAGCCGCGCCTTCCAATCCCCCCTGGCGCGCGCACTCTTCGAGCGCCTGCCCTTCTACCAGGGGACGCAGGGAATAGGCTCGAGACCACAGATCGTCTACGCCCTCCGTCAACCGTTCCTGCTCGGCTTCGACGCCCCCATGGCGCGCGTACGAACCGTGAGCGCGGCGAAGGGCTCGTACACCCGCGACGTCAAGATTCTCAAAATCAGGCTGCCCGAGCTGTCAGAGGGAATGTTTTACGACAAACTTGGCGTCTCGCGGACCAGGCGTCGGGGCCTGACGCCGGTCGCGAACCGTGTACCGCTCTTTGAAGGTGCTTCGCTGGACTGACCTACTCTACGTCTGCGGCTGACTACCCATCTCGTTTACGCAAATAGGCCTCGCCGTCGCTCAGCTCGAGCGCATAGGCGTCACGCGCACGTCCCGCGACCGGCGCGAATACACCGAGGACCCCGACCCGCGCACGAATCCCACCTGGGTCGCCGTGCGCATCCTCAAAATCCTGCGTCCCATCGCCTTCCACCGCGGGCTGCCCGCGGACCTGCGCGCCGTGCTCGATGAGCGGGCATGGGCACCGTGGGTCCGTGAAGGCGGGTTGCTGCCGTCCGCGAACGTCGTGCCGTGGCTCGCGCCGGACGGGCTGCTCGCGCGCGGCGTGTCGTGGGAGGCGAAGCGGGACCTGCGGTGCGTGTGGGCGTGGACGGCACCGCCGGTCCCCTTGGAGCTGAGTAAACGGGAGCAATGGGCCGTGCGCGATACGCAGGAAGAAGAGGAGCAGGAGGAGCAGGCCGACCAGAGCGCGGCGGCGCAGTCCGGGTTGTTGCAGAGCGAAGAGATGCGCCTCGAAGACGGGGACGAACAGGCCCTACAGGAGCGGCGCGAGATGTCTCCGAGAGAGAAAAGCCTGGTTGCCAACCTGGGGGTGTCCATGGCGGAGGAGTTGAGGCGCAAGCGACGCCAGCGCATGGCGGAGCTCGAGGAGCAGCGCATGCAGCGGCCGGAGAAAGCTGCGAAATACAAGGCGATCGGCGAGGCGATAGCGGCACTCCAGGGTCTGAAGGATGTGCCTCGGGGGACGTGGCAGTTCTGACCGAGTTGCAAGCCTTGGGCGAAGAATACGGGTGCGGATGCGGGTCTTTGGTATTGTGTGGAAAGAAGGTGGCGAAGATTTTTCGTGCCGTAGGGACGAGAAGGACGACGTTTTCTGGACTCAGAATAGACTACGCAGGCATGTGCATACTTTGCTTGTGGACGAATACGAAGCCCTTCACGTGTCCGCCCACACCCACCACCCCGCAATCGATCTTCGCCGCCTAGGCATCGATCTTCGCTCGCCACCTACTGCCCCCGTATATAGCCCCTCCCGCTACCAGGTCCCTGGCTGCATGATCTTCGCCATCAGCAGCGTGTACCGAGTCTATCAAGAGGCAATCTGTGTGTGTTTGCTGGCACGATGGCGATGGTCAGTTGGGTGCCAGCGCTGGCCGCGCGGGGTAGGACGCCTGCTATAAGTGAGGACGTCGAGTTTGACGGTGATGGAGGGACGCGACGCGGCGCGCTGGTGTGGTAAGATGTAGCATCGTGTGTACGTGTAGTCTACACGAGGCTCTCACGGCAATCAAGGACGTTCACACACAACGAAAGACGTTCACACATGCACACGGCGAGCGGGCGCGCAGAGTCTGGGGTATGGGCAATACGAGATGCATACGCTTGTGCTACATGAGCTATAAGGATCTAAGGGTAAGGGTGCTACTGAAAACACATTGGTTGTTGTTGGTATCCGTTGAGTTGCATAAACTTGAGTATATTGATCGTCCGTCCGTCCGTCCTTCCAACGACGCGCCCGGCGTGTCTCCCCTCCATGCTATCCACGACTAATCGCGGAAGCGGCTGCATCCCAGATCGCGCACCCGCCCGCTCTCGAGCTCGTACACCCAGCCGTGCACGCCGACGAGCTTCGCCTCGCCGCGGACGGCGGGGTCCTTGCTCCACGCGGCAGTGATGACCTCGCTCTCGAGGACGTGCTGCACCTGTGCGCGCACGTTCGCCTCGACGAGCTGGGCGCTGCTCGGGTGGTCCATCGTCTTGGCGAGGGTCGTCAGCGGCTCGAGCCAGCGCTCGAGAGGCGAGGAAGGGGCGGAGGTGGTGGGCTTCGACGATGCGGCCAGGCAGGCGGCCACGCCACCACAGTTGGTATGGCCGACGACGACAACGTGCTCGACGCCGAGATGGGCGACGGCGTAGGTGAGGACGGAGAGGACGTTCTCGTCATGTGTGTGCACTTGGCTGCGCGGGCGTGAGTAAACGAGTGGGGATAACGGCATGGGGGGCTTACTTGGCGATGTTGCGGTGGACAAAGACCTCGCCTGGCTTGCAGGCAAGGACGACGGACTCGGGGACGCGGGAGTCAGCGCAGCCGATCCAGAGGACCTGGAGGCGTCGGGGTGAGCAAAGGCGTGGGGATGGGGACGCGGGTCCAGCGGTGGGGACGTAGACGAGGCAGCGGGGATAGAGACCGACGTACCTTGGGAGCCTGGCCCTTTGCGGTCTCTTCGAAGAAATGCTGCTCTGCGTGGGCGACGTCCTGTGCCCATTGCGCGTTCGAGGAGAGGAGACGACCGAGGACGCCAGAGGCATCGTGGGTCTGTGCGGCGGCCATATCAAATTGCGATAGCGAGGTCGGGGTGGTGGTCGAGAGAAAGAAGGATGCGAGGCGGGTGTCTGGCTGAGAGTCGGTGGGAGTATATGAAGGAGGGAGAGCGGAAGTAGAGAGCGAGAGCGTGTGGAGTGTTGGGGATATAAACAGCTGGAGGACGATGGCGGGATGGAGGAAAACAGGTTCGCGTCGGATGGAATCGACTCGGTTTCAAATTCGATTGACGCGCACACGAAATGACGACCACGCCACAATCGTTTCGGTCGACCAGCCTTCGGACGACACACCCACGACATATCGCGACCGTTGATCGTCGTGACGGCGACCGAGAGCGACGCTGATGGCGGCGGCGACAGGCACGACAGATCCGCGGACGTGCGGGGTGCGCAGGGACGCGCGACGCGACGAGCACCGGCCTCGGACAGCAGACGGACGCAGCGTGGACTCGAGGACGAGTGCGCGCTGCGACCGTGAACTGGGCAGGGGTGGCCCGCCGTCGTCGTCCGCAGTCCGCTCAGGCCTTCCTGTAACCACGGCGACTGCACTCACCGCGACTTCGGCCGTGTCCAGAGCACCCGCCGTCCTTCCTACCGTCCCCGTTCTCAGCCTCGCCATGTCCTCTGCACGTTCCTCGCCACGACCTCCTCCTCGTCCCCGTCCCCGCTATCTCGCCCGCCTCGGCCGACTCCGGGTCCCTCCCTTCACCCGCACAGCTCCCCGAGCGCCCGCTATTCTTGGCACCGCCGCCCGCCCGTCGTCGTCGTCCAGCGCATCGAGTGGAAACAAGCAGAGGTGAAGGGAGGAGAGGAAAAGAGCACGCGACGCGAAGCCCCAGGAGCTCGCTGTTCTTATAGGGGGCTGGGCGCGCCCAACGTCCGCAATTGGTGCGCCAATACAAATTCTCGTCGCCGTACGCCGCGTACTACAAATTCTTCCCGCCGACGCGCTCGTCTCTCTCCGCCACCGTGTCCCGCGCCCTCAACGTGCTCGTCCACAGCGACCGACGCACGGTCGTCTATGGGCGTGCACCTCGTGTGCACGGCGATAAATTCCTTTCTCACCGGCGCGCAGTGTCACGAAATTCATATTCGTTCCGCACGCGTTCCTCGAGCCTCCCACCCTCGCCGGCCCGCAACCTTCGAGCAACCTGTGCTTGACGTCATGCCCCTTCGGCGACGGTCCTGAGATAGCTCAACCGCAACACCAGCTTCACTACACGCGCCGCAGAATCTACCGGGGCGGCTCGCTGCTGTGGGCGAGGCATGGCCTCACGGAAAGCTATCTGCTCATACAATCGAAACGTTCAGCAACCACGGGACGATGTCGCTTGACGCGAGGCGAGAGACGGAGAGTGTACGGTGAACCGGTGAGCTGCTATCCTATCTCTATCACTGACGAGACGCTTTATCCAACGCAGGCCAGCTTGGGGATGCAGGCGTGGTCGCCCCGGAACGCCCCATATCACAGCACCCTCGCTCCTACGCCGCGAGCGGACCCCGTACGACAGCCCCGCGAAGACGAGCCTCAGAGAGTCGCGTCTTGGGGCCGCGTCGTGTCTTCCTGACCGCGACCACGAAGGATCACAACCGTCCGCGCAGCGACAAAGCAAGACCTCGGCGCGGTGTCTGATGTCTCCCACAGACCGGCACGCAATAGGGGAGGTTTGTAGTGCGATAGAGGCATTCGCAGGTGGTCACTGGTGATGCGCTTGAGGACTTGAGGTAGACTCGTAGAACCAGTCGTTATAGCGTCTTGCCGGTTTTGTCGCGCGGATCAAACGTGGGGGCGATGGGATCAGCGGAGAGGGAATCGGACAACAAAACCGGACAAGACGCTATAACGACTGGGCAAATTGGACGCGGTTTTGTATACCCCCTTAAGCGCTGGAGCCCTTAGAACGCGACCACCATGTCGCTCGACCGAATTTCGACATTGTGTCTCAACGACCGGTCCTGTCGTCAAGTCGATAATAGACAAATGACTCATACATGTAAGTGAGTTGCAACCATCACCTTTTTCCCTGGAGTTTGAGATTAAATTCACAGGTTTCGGGCATATTTCGCGCGAGAGGGCAGAGATTCCTATGGACAGCAGTGCGTCAGACTCGATTTACAGGCTAATTACTTCACTATATAGTTGAATGCATGTGAGAGCGTTCTTGTACGCGTTTGCGAGACAAGCGCGTGGGTGGTAGCTGCGGAATGCGCCCATCTATAGTCAAAATCACTGGTGTGTCAATCTTTCGTCTCTTTCGCCCAATTCAAGGCTGAAGCGTGATATCTGTGTGCAGTCATACCCCAATATGATAAATGAGTGAAAGCCTTATTGACGACCTTTCGTGAAAGAACCTCGGAAGCTCGCTATAGGCGTGCTCAATCTGGAGGTAAGCCAGTTTTGCGTCCTGGCACTCGGTGCTTGGTGCTGATATCACTATTCTTCGTATTCTGACTTTTCACAGGTGTAATAACCAAACATCTATCGTGAAGCCCTCGAAGAATTGCCTGATCATTGCGCTATTCTAGTTTCTATACCCCCACCCACCGGTTCGCAGCAAAATTCGCGAAAGTCAGCTACGTTTCACTCCATATGATCTCTAAAACTTGATTTCGTGTATGTATGTACCATGCTGTACCAAGTACCCATAAATGTCTACTTGCCAGTTTTACATGTTCCACTGTCACCGTCGATATTGTCTTGCTCAGCACTGCACGGCTTTGCTAAGGGCCCCAGCGCTTAAGGGGGTATACAGAATCGCGTCCAATTTGCCCAGCCGTTCTTTTCAGAGCGTTAGCGGAGTTTGAAAAGAACGGCTGGTTCCACGAGCCTAGACTTGAGGCTAATCGCCCACCCAGTTGTCCCCAAATTCGAACTCCGACGCGCGCGTGCATCAAGCGCTTATGCCATGTGCGTCATCTCGTGGCGCGAACTCTGACATCAGCAAAAGCGTCAGACGCTTACAAGTACTGGTGAGCATTATATAAGCGCACCAGTGATGGCTAACCATGGCGAGCGGATGCCATAGGTTAGCATACTGGTAGATCCATGCCTGGTTTACCTTCACGTACCTGCTGGTCACCAGTATGGTCTGCAGCAGCTGAGGTCGCTGCCAGCGGTGGCAGGCAGATACTGCTGGTCACCAGTATGGTCGGCAGCAGCTGAGGTCGCTACCAGCGGTGGCAGGCAGATACCAGACAATCACCAAGGTCGGTCGCAGCACCCCACGCTCCAGCAGCAATGGCCCGCACTTGCGTGTACTGAGTCTTGGGCTTACAATGTTCCATTGCTTGAAACAAGCTTACCATGTTCACTGTGATCTCGGTACATACAATAATGAGAGATACAATGCATCTGCTGGATGCTAAAAATCTGCATATCCTTCCGTGTCTAGTAGAACATTGTCATGAGATGCCTCCTCCTCTCCGTCTTCCGCACCCATTTCATCCTCACTTAGCCGTTCTTCTGTCTCTTCATCTTCGTCTACCACTGGCTCGACACCATTGGAATCCATGTACCCGAAATCGTCTTCACCCTCTTCCATTTCGTTGCTCTCATTGACCTCAGCGTCCTCCGTAACTTCAGGCTCCTCAGTAACCGCACCTGAGCCACTTGCGATATCCGGCTCTATCTGAGGGAGCTCTAAGTCTACGTCATCTGGTACCTCTTCTGACTCGCCTCCTCAGAGTGCTTCGGTGTCTCGTTCATGAACAAGGTTGCGATCGACAGCACCAGATGCACGATGGCCGATACCGCCATCCCGGAAGCGCATAAACATGTCTCTATCTACGAATCTAGACAGAGAGCATGATCAGAATTATGCTAGGAAATATACAGTAGTCAATGCAACTTACATATTGACATAAAAATACCGCCAATCTTCGTCTTTGGCTCTGGCAGGGTGTGCAATCGATGGATCAAGAAGCTCCTTGGTCTTGTCATAGGCATTCCGGTTTGTGCGTGAATAGAACCGCTTGACATGTCGATGTTCAAGTTCACCCTGGAATTATAAACGATTAGTATCTGTGCTTATGATATAGAGTAAAGATGTATACCGTTTGTGTTGAGTAGTTATCCGTGGTACCAAACGCTGGAATTGTATCAGGATAATCACCCAACGCATGAAGTTTGTACGTCGACAGGTTGAAGACTTTGTGATGAGGACGTGGACGTTCTGTTGGGGTGCTTTGGTCTTCGCTCAACTGTGGAGGCGCAGTTGCATCTGCCGGTGCCTCAGACATATTTTCCCTCTCCTTGCCCTTGCCTTTTCCTGCATTGCTGCTAGTGTTGCGAGCTTCTGTCGCAGCCTTTGCTGTAGTATTATTCCAATACAGACCGACCCATTGCGGTGACCCTATATATATGCCCTATAGATATTCCCTCCAGTAAAGTACCTACTTTACCGATGGATTGCCTTATAAGGAAAACGGTACCAGGTGCCGTTTTCCTTTTATGGTAAACGGCACCTGCTCAGCGCTGTTGAGGCTAACTTTGACCTAGGGGTAAATTAGTCACTTCTCACAGCGAAGTGCAATCAACAAAGTCAAGACGTCTGCTTCCATCGACTTTGAATTTCGCGAAATGCTGTTCGTCCGTCATAAGTCACAAGCGCTGTTGTGCAATACAACCGATCGCCTCACTCGGTACTCTATCTGCACTTCAAAATGATTTACGGGGACCAAGTCGTTCAATTTAATTCAAGGCTCGCCTTCACAAATATTTACAACTCGGTCGACGCTGTTTCATCGTACGCACTCAGTCATCGTATTCTGTACTTGACATTCGCACTCGTTTCAAACGCACACTTCACGCTGTCTTGCGATCTGCTCTGTCTTGCTACAGTTCAAATGCTTCGCATACATAAATCAAGCGATGTCGTCGACGGACTCACACGTACGCCATACATACATGACAGACAGACAAAGAGGTGCAACTCGGACTACGTATCAGTGCAATTACGACACGTTACCATGCGACTATCAAGGTCAACTTGCAAATCAATACGACGTCAATACGCAGCAAGTGAATATGTAACAGAGAGTCAATACGGAGAGCGAAGACAGACGATCGAGGTAATAATAAAATTAGCAACCCGCAATTAGGGATAACTCCGCACTTAGGATTAGGAGTAACAAATGAGAGACCCGAATTAGGATTAGGGTATAAGGAAATCGAGTGTGAGCAATAGGAGCGTATGCGGTACGGAGACGTTAGGTATTGGATTAGAGTACGGATTAAGGTCCGGATTAGAATTAGGATTAGGGTAAGGGTTACGGTCAGGTTAGGGTGAGGGTTAGTGCCTCGGTGCCTCGGCAGGGAACGTATTGTCTCGTCTGCCTCGGAGTACATTCGAAATCATCAATACATATTGCAGTCACTCAAAGCAAAGACTTCGCTGCCACTACACACTACACAGCACACACTATACACTACATACTACACACTACACACACACGACACACTACAACTCTGTCCACCCACACTTCACGACTTCAATCACTTGGACTACGTGTTTGACAAGAATGCAAAATTCTCCACAATGTCGTACACTGACTTTGCACGTCTTCAGTCAGATACAAATTATGCGAAATGACTGACGTTCACAATCACAATCGTAGGTCAACGTCTCCTCCGTATAACTTCCGTCAGACAGAAATTAATTCAGTTTGAGCGCACCACTTATCTCAGTGCTACGTCGCTTATCGAAGACAATAACAGACAGTTTGTGCATTCTCCAATACGGTGTAGTTGTAATTTTGCTAATCTCTCCCTAGGGGCAAATTAGTACTGATTCGTTGTTGATCAACATCGGAGGTACAACTTTCTGCGCAAAGGTCAACAGTGAGCTGTAACTGACTTCAAATATTGCAAAACGTCGAAAAGGTGCTATAGATATTCCCTCCCATAAAGTAGGTACTTTATGATGGATTGCCTTATATGGACGAAAGGGAACCAGTTCCCTTTTTCCTTTTATAGTAAAAGGGAACCAACTCATTTCGCATTTTCACTAATTTCTGCGCTGGGGGAAAATTAGTTCGAGTTCCCTTTTGCCTATAGATATTCCCTCCAGTAAAGTACCTACTTTACCGATGGATTGCCTTATAAGGAAAACGGTACCAGGTGCCGTTTTCCTTTTATGGTAAACGGCACCTGCTCAGCGCTGTTGAGGCTAACTTT
>SWBT01000506.1:0-145983 GCA_005298045.1 Pleurotus ostreatoroseus
GGGAAATTAGATCAAAATGCGACCGAAATGAATCACTTCCCGCCCCTTTTATAGTCAAGTAAAGGTCAAATTTTGACAAACAGGTTCCCACAGAGGAAATTCGAGGTAAAGCGGACCAAAATGAAAACTTTCCGTCCAGGGGAAAGCGAGGCGAAAGCCCGCGAACATTGAACATGCCTCTCGGATTTCTGTGGGCTAGCCCTTCTCACGGAAATTCTCGTATGTCTGTGGTGTGATGCAATGGATTGCGCTGTAGACGCCTGCTACACTTGTCAAAGGCTCGTGAAAATCCCATCTGGAGCTTGCTTCTGTCTTGTCTGGCTGACAAGCTTTTGACGTCGCGCTTGACCTTGGCCATGTCGTCGTTGGCCAGGCCTCGTGTCCATTGTGTCCTCCGAACATTTGCTTTGTCCCTATTGTCCCGGTATTCTTTCTGGGTACATAAGCCCTGCGAGTCGCTGCTGAAGTACTTTTCACATTCTCAGCATCATCAGCGTCCTCTTCGTTCCACGCTCTCTCTCTTCCAGTCATGACCAGCACTGACGACCTAGACATGTCTACGCTCTCGGCCTCCAGGCGACTTTCTCAGTTCATATCAACCATTCGAGGCCAACCCACCGACTTACAAGCAGCGGACGTATCAACTCTCACGGTTGCCACTCAGGATGAAATGAGAGCTTTACTCGATGCCCTCAGAACTACCAGTCTAGCCAATCCGCCGGACCTCGCCAAACAAGTTACTGCACTCAGAATCATAGGAGACGGTCCCAGTTTCGTGTCCCAAAAAAGCTATCTGGGCTTTTGCAGTCAAATGCTGCCCAACTTAACTTCGATCACGCTTCACAACGTGCAGTTCACTCGCCCACCGGAGTACCGGCCCAAGGTAGAGGCATACAACGGCACTATCATCATCGACTTTCTCCGCATAGGTCGCATCTGGTCAAGAGCAGGAGGCAGATCCGGTACACTATATCCGCAAGATCTGGTCTATATGCTTTCCCAGTTCGACCAGGTTGGGGAAGTCTTGATCGAACTCGATGCGTATGGAGACAACTTTCCATCTTTCGGCACGACGGAGGGGATACAATCTTTTGTGCAGAAACTCAATGCGATTACCAACGTCGCTGACGAAACGCAACGCAGCACCTTCCTTCAAGAGTCGAGCCGACTGGCGGAAGAAGGCCTGATACCGCAAACGATGCTCAGCATGCAGGGTTTCATCAATGAGGTGCTAACCACTACGTGCAAAATCGAGTATATAGTCTTGCAGGGCGGTAACGAGAGAACTAGACAGGAGTGGCACGACTTGCTTGCTCAACAACCATCCATCGCTTGGCAACACATTGGTTCTACTGACAATGGAAAGGCGTTCGAATGGACGAATAAGTCCCGTCACCCCCAGATTCCCCAGACCGACTAGCCAGGATCCGTAAGCGGTTTTCCCTTAACTGATAGGTTCCGCTGACCTCAATGCTGTTTTGTAGGCGATGAACTTCCCTGCTGTACTCGCGTATGTCAACCCTAGCTAGCTTTCCAAACGTAGTCGATATGATATACTTCTGCTTTAAATGTCTCAAAGGTTGTCGTCTTGGTAGTGTTGCGGCATAGTGTTAGTCTGAGTTTCTCAATAAAACCGTGCATCACTTGATAGTAGAGACTCACAGTTTGGAGAACATGCCACAAGACATCATGGTAAGCTCCGTACGAGTAAATGAGAAATCATTTGTCGTCCGAGCCTGACGAACGACTGACTAGAACATTCTCCGGGTCTTCCTTCTCATCGTCCCTAGCTTGTATATTCCTCACTGGTCCCTCGAACCAGTGAATACCACCATATCGCGGGAAGTAGAAGTACACCAGTGCACTGATTATGACGCCGCCCATAACTACGACGGTGTAGTTCATCTCGGAGGACGTTGTCTGGGGTGTAGTTGGGAACAGCAATACGATGGCCATGAAGGTCATCCAGGAGACAGCAACCACGCCGACAGGGAGGCCCTAAAATCAAGACGAGTGATGAGTACGAAATACAGAAGTCATGGGTCGGTACACGCACAAAGCGACCAAGGTTGAACGGCCCGTGCTTGAACGGCTGTCTACCCAGAAATCTGGCAGCGATCGGGATCGAATTGGAGATGTACTGAGCGACGACGCCAAGAGTAAATATCGCGCCAATAGCAGCTGGACCAGCAAAAGCGAGTAGACCGAGCAGACCCGCCAGAAACGCAGAAGTCCAGACTGCGTTAACGGGCGTGCCAGAATAGCGATTAACACTGTACAGGAAGCGGGATCCTGGCAAGGCGCCGTCGCGCGCGAAAGCAAAGTTTTGACGGGAAGAAACCGTGATCTACTCCAAAAATGAAGACATCAGCGGATTGCGAATTAATGTAAAGGGATATGTACCATGCTCATACCTATCATGAATCTAATGTATGAGATAGTTGAGATTACCGAGAGCTGCAAATAAAGTACGTTTACGCACTGTGCTACGATGATGAACGACCAGACGACAAGCGTGCCGTTTTTCCCAAGACTATTGAAAAGTATCTAGCCCCTACATGAGACTTAGTCCGCGATATGCATGGTCATGCTTACCGTCGCCATTGGCTGTCCGATAGGACTAGAAAGCACTGAGACTGTATCGGAGCCCATGAATAGCGCAAGGACAACGTTAATAACTGGTGGAAAATCAGCGATTAGTGACTACTTTCAACTCTTCGGAGTGAACATTATACCGTACCCCAGCCGAGAACGCAACCAAGTCCTGTAGAGGTCATAGTGGCCCAGGGAACTGCCACATTGGCGTTGCGTGCCTCCTCACTGATGTGAACGCTCGCATCAAAACCGCCTGGGTATCATGGCACACAATATGAGCTGTGAAGCCATAGAGATTGCGGATAGCGTACCTATGACCCACAGTGGTGCCAAGAGGCTGAGTATGAAAGCAAAGCCGTTTGGCCATGGATATACTGACCGAAGTGAGAATCAGAAGAACAGTTTTAAAGGCGGCTCACGATTTTCGAATCCTCCGAATGCAAATGACGGCGAATTCCTGAATTCCCTCGGCGTGGCGGCCGGGACAGCAATGATTACAGCGAGACATAAGCTAAAACGAGTGAGTATAAGACGTGGTATATAGATGGGTGCGAAGCAAGACGCACAGTATGTTGACTGTTATATAGAATCGTTGCAACCCGGCCAAATGTTTTGTGGGCAAGCTGCCGATGAGGCCGTGACACACGAGCAATGCACAGTAAACGCCACTATCAAGAATGATCAATGTTAGCACGTAGATGATTAACTGACAGAAAGAGAAAATTATGTACAATATCTGGGCTGTGGTGGGGACGAATGTGAGGCCGCTACCGATACTGACGGCTGCCATAATCTGGACGGCGCAACCCCAGTCAACACCAGCTAAGCCGCTGATGTATGCGCAGGAGTTGGTGTCTACGAGTGTAGTGAGCTTAGTGATGATGTCATGGGAATTAAGACATACATCCAACAAGCCATGAGAGCAATCGTCGCCATCTGACATTGACGCCACAATGAGCAGTCGTCACCACCTATGGTATAAAAGAGCGTTACCTTGGAGAGGAATAATGGTAAGTCCAATAATAAAGACCTCCCGCCATGGGCATCGCGGATCCGAGCTCCGCCATGGCCATTGCCACAAACATCAAAAAGAAGGAGGAGGTAGCCCACTGTATTCAAAGACAAAGTAATGAGCAAATCAAAGGGGAAGTGTAGCATTTACACATACACCCCAGACCATCGCGGAAGATCCTCCATTCGGAATTGCGTAGACCAGGACGGAGCTAAACAGATGAAATACGACATCGAGGTCAGCGTAGTAACCTAATGCTACTCGACACCGACCTGATCGAGGGAACAATACCTAGACGACGATGAATATTGGCGTTCCGCAAAAAGAGGGAGCGAAATTGGCCGGTGCTTACCCAGTAGACTGAAAGCAAAACCAAAGACTTCGAGGATCCTGAAGTCGCGCTTGAGCTCTTGTTTGTATCCCAGGCTAGCGAGAACGGCCTCATCGTACGAAACAGCACTAGAAGACATCCTAACAAGACCGCTGACGAGGTTAGGCGAGAACGAGGGACTGAAGTGGGGAGGTTGGATAGTGGAAACCTGACCAGGACCAGGACCAGCCCATGGGCGGTCATGGAGACGCCAGCAGGTAAATTCTGAATCCCGAATAGATAGTGCCGCCATATGCAGGCAACGCGCGTGTCTAGGAAAGATACGCCCATGATGTGATAGAAGAGACGGAACAAACCCAAATGAATGGGTGGGAGATCAGTAGGCGTGTGCTGAATAACCGCATAAAAGCCATATGGCAAAAGAAGAAGCTCGTCTTTGGATAGCAGATGCCAGTACGACCCTCAAACTAAACTAAGTACACAATCCATCACTTGAACCAGTCCCTTCGGTCCGACTCGGATGGCGGAGTTTTTGAGACTTGCCAGGGATTGATGAGTCCGGTGAGATATCTAAATCCAGAGCTTGTCAGAAGACATGTGCAGACGGTAGAATGTGAAGGGCTGCGAGTAATCTGATATAGGTTGTATGGCGGTCTGAAGCCTCGCTGATGGAGAACATAAGATGCAGAGCTGAATGAAAGATGGAAAGAATACGATGCTGGGAGGAAGCGGCGTTCAAATCTCACGCTGTCCACGTGGCATCACGTGGCCGGCACATGGCGCAGAGATTCAAGGAACACGATGATAGCGACGAGTGCCGAATATCTGAATCATGTATACCGACAGTACTGCACGCCACTGTCATATCTGAAGCACCTTGCATTTCCTCGTCCTTGCCACCTACGTTTTGAACTGCGCCACAATGGCAAACCCCATAACTTTCCGATTGAAGTTCCGTCACGCCACAGCGATGGACAACGATTGTGCAGGTGCTCTCAAATCTCAAATCTTCGTGACATGCTATTACGCGTTCCTGGAAACAGGGAAGGCCGTGGCTCGGAGGATCACGTAGCCCTATGCGCGCTGAGAATCACTAGAGACCCCCCGAGGAACGCCCGAGCCCCGGAGTCTGATCTTCAGACACACTAGTACGCCTGAAGACCATACGGCAGGCTTATCTCATCGATTTTCACCAGCAAAAGCTTTGTAAAATGAAGACGGGGCACCCACACACACTCAGTCATGGCGAATGCCGAATACATCAAGATTCTCAGTCGATATAAATCCATCCCAATAACAAGCCTCCTGTCGGGCTCGGCATCTTCAGCTCTCTCCCATCGACCTGTAACAGAAAACTACTGTCTTCTGCACCGCATAGTATCATGTCCGCCACTGATATCCAAATACGCTTAGTCAAAGATCTGACAGGTACGTTTACGAATGCTGTCGTCAATACACATCGATATCGAACTGACGAGTTGATAAAAAAATTCAGAGGAGCAGATGAGCGAGGCCGTACGCGTGTGGTCTGCCGCTTTTCGTCATGGTACGCGTTTCTTTTTTCGTCTGAATCTGTACTGCTCAACAACGCCACTTTGTCCCATCAGACGATTTCGTCAGAGCGTGCAGTGGAGGCAATGAGGCCTTCTATCAGCGCTTTTTGTATTCGACGCTGCTCGCTGTAGCGAAAGGTGGAGAGGTATACTTTGCCAGCTCTGGTGGTATCTCCGTGGCCGGCGTAGCTGCTTGGTTCCCACCGGGACACGCACTGTTAGACACGTGAGTCCATCAGTATCATTATCTGAACTGCTACTGACCGTTCGACACCCATGCGCCGTAGTCCTGAGCAAGGCCAAGGTGGTTTTGATGATCTCTTTGCAGAATTTACACCTGAATTACGGAAATGGTGGATGGAATACGTGAGTAGCCATAATTGTTAATTCATTTTTTATGCTGTGTCCAACAAATCTTCTGATGCGAAACAGTTTTTGCCAAGGTACGAGGCTCACACGACGGAGGCCCTCGGAGAAGGGTGCAAGGTCGCCGCTTGGCACCTTCAATTCATCGGCGTGCTTCCAGAGCTTCAGCGCCAAGGAATTGGCAGCAAGTTGATCGATTTTGTGAACAAGACGGTAGGTTACTGCCTATATAACTAAGTTTATCCTTTCTGTGCATTGATGTCAGGTTAAAAGGCGGCTCAAAATGGCAAGTCGCTGTGTCTGGAGACCGAGAATGAGTTGACTGTAAGTTCTCGGCTGACCTATCTGTATCTTAACGATATGTTGAAGCTTATGCACAGGTCAATTTCTACAAGAGCTGCGGGTTTTACGTGAAGGAGCCTGTGGAGGAATATTTGAGTGATGTGAACAGTTTCAAGATGTGGATCCTGGTGAAAGACAACTGACAAGTAATTTTGTGCCTGGTCCATCCGTATGGGCTGTGCGCTTGACTCATAATACTCACTGTAATTGTTGCGCCTGTGCTTGCGCTCTCGCACTCGAAATCCGACGTGAACGAATGATTATGACTTGAGCATTATGACTTGAGCGCAACATCTGCTCGGCCCGTACTGTTCTTTTAGACTCGTCCTACCTGATCGTAGGTTGAGTTCAGCCAGAATGACGTCCTCTCGTCAACCTTAGCCTGCCCTTCACTGTTCAAAAAGGTGTCAACATATCGCTTGGACTGTTCGAGAGACGTGTACTTTGATCGGATTGGTAATCCCACTACCTAGATCCATAGTGTAGATAGAGAAGTATGATACATAATAGTAGCAAATAGTGTGTCCAGGCTGCTCATCTCTTTACGATGCTACATGCACTATGACTGCCTCCGAGGCGTTGACAACCAGAGACGCATCCTGTCCCTGCACATTGACACTCTCGCTGGCTGAGCCAACAAGTCGCCCGAGTCCATTATTTGCCTTCGTGTACACCAGCCCTGCCCACGTTACGTTCCGAGGATCCAGCCCAGCCGCGCCCACCGTACTCGTGAGTCGCCGGACGGTGACATTCTGAACGTCGGAAGGGACGTGAAGCGTCACGTTTGTGCTCGTACGTGCCTTGCCCTGCTCCCACAGGTTGAGGTTCACGATCGCCACTCGCGCGAGGTTGCCGCCCTCATATGCAGCGTATGCAGCCAACGTGTCATGATGTCCTCCAATCTCCTTGACACGTACGTTGCCCGACCTACCCAAGAATTCGGCTGCAAATAGCATGCCGTAGTAGATAGGCATGACTTCGGGCGCGCGTCCATTGCGCTGAACCGGCTGCCAGAGTGAAAAGGAAAATCCAGTACCTTGCTGGTAGTTGACGCGTGCGACATCGATCGCCATATTGTAGAGCAAGTAGTCGGATAACCAGAGCGCGGCGCCGAAAGACGCTTCAAGCGTGCGGTTGGCCACTTCCCCAGCCCCAACCTCGTTCATCATCACGGGAATCTGGCTATGGTGCTGCTTCATCCACGATACTGCATCAGCCACGTACGCCATCTTGCGGCGCATGAACGTGTGGTTCATGAGCTGCCCCTGCATCTGAGTGTTCCCGCGCTGGAGGTCGTAGTAATGAAATGCTGCAGAGCTGATGCGCTGAGTGACGTTATTCAGTCCGTCAGGAAAGACATTCTGAACGTCCCAGGCGGGATCATTGTGCGATATCGCTAGCGTCTGAAAATGTCGCTGGGAAGTGGAGAGGTTGAGCGCATCCGCGATGGAGGTAGAGTAATGGGTCCACTCCTTGACCCACTGTGTCGGTCCATACTGAGAGGGCCTATCCACGTTCACGTAAAGGTTGGGCTCGTTGCCCACCTCGAAGGCCGCGATATTGTCGTGTCCGACTACGCGATAGGCGTCTTCAGCGAATTGAAGGGTCTGGTTTAGGTTCTTGTATGCGAGAGGACAATCGATGGTATATGTCACATTCGACCAATTCCGGAACACATCGAAGTATGACGGGCCAAAGGTGACGTTTTTGACAACACCGCGACCGTTTCCCGGGATGACCGCCCAAGTGTTGAGGGATCGGTTGTAGAAGGAATGGTCGAGAGAAGTACCACCGACGCGAACGATAGGTTTGGCGCCGGTCCTGTCTGCGATATTCTGGACCAGATTACGAGAGAACGGGCTACCGGGACCCGCGTAGTCGTGGAACGAGGCTGCTTCAAAGGCAAACCCGACGAAGGTAGAGTCGATGGATGAGGATGTATTGGTGGATATTTGCGCTTTGGGGGACAGCGTGAGCGTATCTGAGGCAGCTGGGATCATAGGATAGTGAGTAATAGTTTGTACAGAGCCGAGAGAACCAACCTAGAGGAAACGCGGAAAGGAGGAAAGCTGGAGATAGCATGGACTGGGCAAGCATGGTGGGGTAGACAATATTATGAGCGGCAACGCAAGAACTTATTGCGCTATATACCAGAAGTAGCGCTTCCTTGGAGTGCACCACTAGCAGCACACCCACTGTGACACATACGGTGATCAACAGGTTCCTAAGCGTTCTGGCAGAGAAATCAATGGAAGTCCAAACGCTATTTGATTCACTTACTTTAGTGTACTCGACGCCTGATCAGGTTCCGAGTATCGAAAGCATCGGTCGTTCGAGTCGTCCTGCCTCATTTACAGTGTTTCTACGGCTACTTTCCGTGATCGAGGTGGACGAGGGAGGACGAAGGCCCGGATGGTAAGGGCAGTTGAGCCACAAGCTCGAGCATTTGCGTGACTTTCCATGTCATGATATCATGTTAATTAGCAGTGGGTCCAACGCAGCGCAGAAATAAACACGATGTACATACTGTTCTTCCCGGGTTGCGTGCCTCTGCAGTGAAAATCCGTTCCCGGCGACGTGTAAGTAGGCGCATTAATGAAGCTCTCCAATCCGTCCGGGAAATGCCATGTTTCCATACAGTTCAATCATCTGCAGACCTTGGTAGTCATCCAAATTTTGGACAAATTTAGCATCAGCTATTTTGTCGTGTCTCTACTAATTGTTGTACTCTAGTCGTGTTAGAGGGTGATCATGGTGGACGAGAGAGTGATGATGCCTAGTTAGCGCCCGTGATCGTTTTCGGTTCAAGTTCACTGAGGTTCGAGACAGTGCAAACCTCGGTATGTACTTCGCTGATGTTTTGACATCGCCAGCCAGTCATTTCGATCCTACGGGCTATGTGGAAGCTTTCTTCAGTTTGGAAGCTAGTCGATACTATCATTGCTACGATACAACTGACAGAGTACAGTATGATACAAAGCGGTAAACGACGATTGAGACGCGATCAGTCCAGATACTCACCTTCTCAGCCACTAGGATACTATATGTATGACAACAGCCTCTGAAGCGTTGACAATCAATGACGCGTTTTGCCCTTGCACATTGACGCTTTCGCTAGACGACCCAACAAGCTGCCCGAGGCCGTTATTCGCCTTCGTGTACACCTGCCCTGCCCATGTCACGTTCTCAGGGTTTAATCCCGCCGCGCCCACTGTGCTCGCGAGTCGCTGGACGGTGACGTTCTGGACCCCATCGGGGACCTGAAGCGTGACATTCGTGCTAGGCCGCGTCGCGCCCTCCTCCCACGCCTCTAAGTTCACAATCGCCACCTTCGTGAGGTTTCCGCCCTGATACGCGGCATACGCAGCGAGCGTGTCACGCTGCCCGCCGATCTCCACGACCTGCATGTCGCCCGACTCTCCCACAAAGTCCGCCGCGAAGAGCATACCGTAGTAGATCGGCATGACCTCGGGCACGCGCCCGTCGCTCGCGGTCGACTGCCACAGGTTGAACGCGAATCCGGTGCCCTGCTGGTAGTTCACGCGCGCGACGCCGATCGCCATGTTGTAGAGCATGTAGTCGGCCAGCCAGAGCGCGGCGCCAAAGGAGGCGACGAGCGTGAGGTTGTTCTCCTCGCCGGAGCCGACCTCGTTCAACATGAGCGGGATGTCTGGGTGGTTGGTCTTCAACCACGAGGCGGCGTCGGCGACGTATGCCATCTTGTTGCGCGTGAAGGTGTGGTTCATCAGCTGTCCCTGGAGCTCCGTATCCCCACTCCCTTGGAGGTCGTAGTAATGGTATGCCGTGGAACTGATACGCTGGGTGATGTTGTCTAGTCCGTCAGGAAAGACATCCTGGGCACCCCAGCCAGCGGTGTTGCCTGACAGTTCCAGCGTCTGGAAGTTTCGTTCTGAAGTGGAGAGATTGAGTGCATTGGAAATGGCAGTAGAGTAGTTCGTCCATTCCTCTACCCACTGTTGCGGCCCATAGCCTTGCGGCCTGTCAGGACCAGCGACGGTATAGAGGTCGGGCTCGTTTCCGATCTCAAATGCAGAGATCTTATCGGGTCCAAGGATGCGGTACGCATCTTCCGCAAACTCCAGAGTCTGGTTCAAGTCGAGATATGCGAGGGGGCATTCAATGGTGTATGTGACGTTTGACCAGTTCGCGAGGATGTCGAAGAATGGGGGACCAAACGTGACATTCTTCACAACACCGCTGTCGTTGTTGCCCGGGATGTCCGCCCAAGTGTTCAGAGACCGATTGTAGAAGGAATGATCGAGCGAGGTGCCACCGATCCGTACAACCGGCCTGGTCCCAATCCTATCTACGATGTTCTGGACGAGGTTATGGGAGAAGGTATTGCTAGCATTCGCGTAATCCGGAAGGGAGCACGCTTCAAAAGCGAGTCCGATGAAGCTAGAGTTGATGAGCGAGGATGCATTGCCAGGGACCTGTGCTTGCGGCGAAAGGATAAGCGTGTCGGCAGCAGCTGATATCGTGGAATCGTTAGAAGACCGTTCAAGAAGAGAAAGACTGCGTACCTTGTAAGATGACAGAGAACAGAAAGGCTTGTGCCAACATGACTTAGGATAACATCCACGAATCAGAAATACGATGTAGGACGAAGGACGAGCAAGATGTGCTATATATACCCGATAGCGCCTCGCTGGAGCGCATAGCCAACAGCGAATCCGTTGTGACATGAACCATGAGCTGATCGGCCTGAGCATTATCCTGCTCTACATTGCACGTTGGGCGACAATATCAGCTCAGCCAACATCTGTGCGGTGCGTACTGCGCGGTCATCATGGTTCGCTGTACAGTAGGCGTGTAAGAGCTCCACACTGCGATGCATGATGAGTCACTGCTTACAGGGTGGCACGCAGTTCTGGCTCTTCGCAATAGTTCGCCAATATGCAAAACGCTGTATTTAGGCTTTCCAGCGTATGGTTCATTGTTGATGCTCGATCGCTATATGGTGGAGGGGATGAGCGTTCTCCGTTTTGGCGAAGTTCTGCTATGCTGGAACAATAAACAGAGTCAGACGCATCGTACATGCCAAAGCACTACATGATGACATCAGAGTATCTCTGTTATTTGAGGTGCAAGGCGACCTCTGCGTGCATTCCCTGAGACGATTTGGGCGGCGGTCTGATACTGTTTGTCAATCCTACGGCCTTCTGCTTATTTTTCCAGCGACGAAGTAAGTGACGTGTGTATTGAAGGACCATACGTTGGATGGCGGTCACAAGGCAAGAAGCGAGATACAATTCTGGCATCGAAGCAGCTTGTATCGGAGAAAAAGGCGACTCATGAGAACAGCAGGTTCAAATACTTCGTTGTGGTATATAGCGGTGTGCTAGACTCAATCTCAGTAAGTACATAGAATAGATGCCAACATGACGTACGATATCAACTTCCACTGCGGCTCCTCCCAACATCTGCAAAGCCTCCTATGTTGACAGGCTATTCCAGTTCTTCGCATGGTCTCTCTTTCTAAGGTGTATACAGCAGAAATGACTGTAGAAAGATAGGCCTACGATGCCTACGGCTTCATGAACATGTCATCGAATGCTTATTTGCTGCGCTAGCAATTTTGGTGTTCGGGTGCAGGTGATGGTCAAGACGAAGGTCGTGTTGCGCTGAGCGCTCAAGAGGCTTCATCGTTCAACCACCACGACCATCTACTCGTTACATCTCCTTTCGTTTATCGACTGAAACACTTCAAAGCTTGGATAGAACACCGAATAATTTGTGAAAGTCTCTCAAGAAAGACGCTTTGAATGCACTGGACACGATTTACGCCAAAATGCCTCCGATATCCATACCACCGTTGATACCCCTTCCAAAGGATAACCATGCACCTCCTGATGACCCCAAGGACGATATTTTTGCAACACTTTTCTCGCCAGCGACACCTCGCCCCTCCCCTTCGACCTCACCTCCATCAAATGGCGTTACGCGACCTAAAGCTATCCCAAGACATACCCGCTCTGCCTCTATAGCCTCTACAGACTCTGACTTCGGCTCGTTCGTATCTGTACCATCCCAAGAAGACCCTCTCTCACAGTTTGTCTCATCATCGGACTCCGTACCTTTCACACCGCTGCAGAACTTTGAGTTCTTCGAGGACGCCAAAGTAGCTCAGGAGAAGAACAAGAAGGGAGTTTTAGAGGAGTTACTCAATCACGATGCAGATCCGTTATACTTTCTAAGAAGCCGTACGTCGTCTTTTACTGTCCGTACTATTAACGCTGACTGGCCGTGTCACAGCAACGCCAACGAGCGCACAAGACGGTGTTCCTGCGCTTTTGCCGCCAGAACAGCCGGCATCCAGCAATGAAACACGTTCGCAGGTTGTTGAAGCTGCGAACCCAACGGCTGCGGATGAGTTACTTGTACCAGTCGACCCTCTTCCTGCTTCTGATGTCGACCAAGACATGCTGGACTTCCTCAGCATGAGTGTCGAAGCTCGACGAGCGACCACCCCTACGCTTCCCAACGGCAGAGAACCACCATTATTGACGCCAAGTCCACCATCGCGCACCGATGCGAAAGAGCGACTGCAACCCGCGAGAGCACACGTATTGGACGAGCTGCTTGCTCATCAAGACGACCCGCTGTATTTCCATACCCCTGGAACACTGACCGCAAGCCCAGACATCGATGGCTCACGGGCAACAACGCCTCAGCCGATCTCGCGATCAACCTCTGTGTCCGGCGAAGAATTGCTTGTTGAGCTTGAGACTCCGGTTGAAGGGACGAGCTGGCATCCCCGTTCGCGTTCAGAAGCTCAGCATCGGCACCACTCACGTTCGCGATCGACTTCGCCAACCTCCCCTATACGTTCTCCATCACTCCCTCCGCCGCCCTTGCGTATTTCAAAGCCCGAGGTGCAAAGGACGCAGTCATATTTTACACCCTCTTCCTTTACCACCGCCTCGACCTTCCCAACGCGCTGGGTATCCTCCTTGCTTTCGCGCGCCGCCCCACCACCACCTCCGCCGCCAGTGCACGCCGAAACAGAACCAGTCATATCAGCGTCTGTGTCCCGAACGCAGGTTACTGCGCCGATTACTCACGGAACGCCTTTCGCGGCCCACCCTTACGTGCCCCCCTCTGGCGCGCCCGGCTTCGCAGGCGACCGCGCGTGGAACAAGGGCTTTGAGTTCGACAAGGAGAACGTGGAGCGCGTGAGCGTCCGCTTGGTGGGACGCAAGGAGAGCACCACGCCAGTGCTCTCCGTGGGTATTGCCGATAAGGTGGGTTTCCTCGGCTCGGATTTAGAGGTGCCAAGGATTTACCGTTAGATGCATGCAGATCCGCCCTCATCTTCCGGCTTTGAGACGTTTGCCGCGGTCGTGGACGCTGTTGTACAGCTTGGACCAGGATGGGATCTCGCTGCAAACGCTGTACGCTCGCTGTGAGGCTCATACAGGCGGCGCGCTCCTGATCGTACGCGATTCGAACGAGGCAGTGTTTGGCGCGTGGATGGGAGAGGGGATCAAAATGTCAAAAGGCTCGTACTACGGTAGTGGCGAATCGTAAGGACACCTTCTCTTCTTCATACTCGACTCGTCTGACCTGGGCGTTTGTGACAGATTCCTATGGAGAATCACGCCCGACAACCAACTCCGTGTATTCAAGTGGAGTGGAAAGAACGACTACGTCGCGCTCTGCGAGTCGGAATACATTTCGTTCGGCGGCGGGTGAGTCCAATCTTGACAGAGGCATCGTAGCACGTCGATGTTCTGATGTTACTGTTGACATGTAGTGACGGCCATTACGGCTTGTACCTCGACGACACCCTTTCTGATGGATCGTCGGCCCGTTGTCCCACCTTTGACAACGAGCCCCTCTGCTCGCCGGGGCCGCGCCAAGGCGAAGCAATCACGTTCGAGTGCGTTGGGCTCGAAGTCTGGGGTGTTGGCTAGACCCACCGGGACCTGTTTACTCATCTACGCATTGTTCATCTGCTGCATCATCCCTCAAATCATTTGGATCGTCATGATAATCAACATCCCCTTCCATCTGTTCGTTCGTCAGGATTCTCTGTCATTATCAAGCGCACTCATACCTGGTTCATCTACACAGATATTATTTGTCGGTACAATGCTTGTATCCTTATTATCCAGTCTTGAACTGTATTCTTGGACTCAAGAGAATCATACCTCTCAGCGTTTCCGCTTGTTGTCCCGATGCACAGGGTTTCTACAACAACATACTATTATTCATCGTCATCAATGCCGGGGCCGTCACTCGGTCTCCTCGGTCGCAACATATCATGGAAGCGCGAGAGTTGTACGTAAAAGGGGCCGAGCTAGCGCATTATGGTATAATCAATCATCGAAGGTCGGCCAGCGGAATGTTGCTATGGACTCCGACGTCCACAGACGCCTACCTTTAAGTAGTCTAATTCACGACTGTGCCCTCTCGCTACGTGCTGCTCAGTGCTCGACACGGGACAACATGGCTCGTATGCAGAGCAGCGACCCGCCCCTACCGTTCGACATCCTCATTATGATTAAAATGCTCATCCCTATCACAGATTTGCGGACGCATGTCTGCTTTTATAATACATGCCGCGCCATTGCGTTACTGTACGGCACGCCGGACGAGGAAGAGGCGTTCTGGGAGAAGTCTTGTCGGCTTTGCGGGATCCACATGATGGACTGCGACGATCCCGGCCAACTGGAGACATGTCGAACTTGGAAAGAAGTCGCATTTGACTGCATCGCGAAGGACGGGTTCTGCAACCATCCTTTCTGTGGAGATGCCTTGCTCCAATATAACGGTACGTACAGAACATGCCATCTATCTGTCGTAGCTCTAACATGCCGCAACTTGCAGCCGTCCAAATTGCCGACACCGTGAAGCGCATCCCACAATGGGACCCTGAAACGGCGTGCGATAGTCAGGTCATTGGCACCAAGCAGCCCTTTGTCCATCCAATCTTCATGTTTATCGGTTATAGCCCCTCCGGTGCTCCCGAGGCTGAAGACATTCGTACGGATGCATACCTACGATATATCAAGGAGGAAGACAGACGCCCCACGCGCACCGCTTTGTGCGACCACCCAATCGCTCGTAGAAGCACAGCCTTATTTCCAGCAGTATTCGAAGCCAATTACCTTTACCTACGTCACTCTTCCTGGGATCCCATACGGAGAGGCCGCGACACTGCCAGTGGCAAGGGCGCCATCACTGTATGGAACGTACACAGATTTGTACGATCTGAGTACGTCTGTGTTTTGATGTATTCCTCACGTATCCCTCCTGACAACTTCGCTTAGACTAGACCGGTCGTTTCCTATTTCGATGCTCCTGGGCTACCTAAATTATGACTGGTCATTCTTGCTGGAGCAACCAGAGGTCCGAGAGTTTGCAGCCAGCCATCAGACGAGCCCGAAGCAACGTAGGCTCTCCGACGACCCGAATGCCGTGTGCTCATTGCGGGAATTTGTTCATTTATTGTGCGTTTTCAGCTACTGGCATTTGGGGAATGCACTTATAGCTTGCTGTAGCGAGCCTTCCATTAGCTATGTCCTTCACAGGGTGTATCACGTAAGGCCCCCACCGTGGAGGTACTTTGCCCTGTTTGTAACACGGAAGTCCAAGGAAATGGAGCAAATTTACTACAACCCGCGAAATCAAGGCTCCCTCACGGAAGGCGGGAACAAGAGCTTTTGGAAACGCGTCAGAACATTGCCAGTTGTTCGCCACTACCTCCCAAGAACCAAAGCGCTGGCCGAGCCCCAACTTTACTCAACTGAAGACATTGCTCGGGTCATCACCTCGTTCCACTCTCACTGAAGCACGTACTGATACGGGGCAAGCTATGAATGTGCGGCGAATAACGCTGCAGTATGCGCAACGTGTTCATTTTAAGTCATGTACATATAGTCAGATCAAGTACGACCTTAGTGATATAACACATAGATCCGCTCAGGATGAGAATTTCATTCATAAACCTTAACTCTTTGTTCCGAGACAATGCTGTCGACGTCGTGCTATACGCCATGGTCTTTGTTTGCGCATGTTATGATCCGAGGGAGAAGCTACCCCTAAAGTGGAAGCGCCTATCCCAAATAAGCGGTGCTTGTCTTGAGTGGGATGGATATCGTGCTGTTCTCAAGGCGTGCCTTGTCGACGAGCTGGTCCGTAGGCTGCATCAAAGAGACAGAGTCTTAGAGTTCGATACACGAGAATGATATTATACTGAGACGGTCATAGCCAAAGACCTTGACTTACTCTCGAAAAGGTCAATAACCAGTGTAACCATATTAGCTAGGTTCCTAGACGGTTTGTAGGCTTCTTATCAAAGCTCTATAGCGGTAGGTGTATTGGATAGCCAGAAAACAGTGAGAATGCGAAGGTCAAACTGAAATCATTAAAGCATGTTATATCCATCTCTACGAAACACCGGAATGCTGCTGCCAGGTCGTCATCCGATCGCGGTACGTGCCGCTACGGTATTGCGGACGGCACAAAGCTTTACTGCTTGAGAGAATTGATGCGTAGTCCCTGAATTATGATGCCCAACTCAATGAAACTCCTGTAACACGCTTACACTTGCGTGTGAAATCAAGCGCGAAGCTGGGAACGACTCGTCAGTCCGGTTGGCCGTGGAGGCTGGAGAGCTATGAAAGGTCAAATGAACGGAATCGACATGTTCTCAGCACGTAGGAACTTGAAACATGATGAACCCGTCTGATGCAGATATCAGTTCGCTTCACACGACGCTTTGGTTTACACTATCACATACACATTATTCGACTGTGTTACTCAAAATACAAATATGTCGATGCATCTCACATGTCCGTGGGGGAGGGAAAGGTTCTCTACGCGATCATGAATCAGGAAACTTGATGTGTAGATACAAGGATAGACCCAGCGTCCTTGACGCCACCCTCCTTGGTACAATAAGCTACTGTGGCGATACCAAACTCGACTGGAGGCAGGCCAACATCAGCTGATACTTCCGAAGTGTATGTCGAAACTGTGGATCTACGCTGATGCTGTTTGAGCTTCAGTTTGTAATCCGGCGGTGTCGGCATGTTAATGAGGACCGCGACATGAGCATTACTGACTGAGGGTGACGATTCAGATGTGTTGTTGGACGTGTCGCGATGGGATGCCAGAGTGGTAAGTGGGCCAGACTGAGCCGAGTTGCTCGTGTACGATGTCATCGGTTGCAATACACTCCCCAGCCGACGGCGCATCCAGTGTAGACGGCTGGCGGATACGTTTGGTGTTGGCTGACTAGGGTTGTGTGGCTCAGATGCGCTAGATGGTTTTGTTTCGCTCGATAGCCATACACCTAGAGGCTACCTACTTATGAGCACATATTTATGTGAAATATCATGAGCTACATACGATAAAATGGTTCCAAGCTGCCCTTTCCCCCGTAAACCCTTCATCGCCACTATTGCCCAAGCTAAGAACGACGTCATGCAAACGTGGCTTTGCACCTAGGGTGCGTGGCGTTCGGATCGGTGGGACATAGGTACCGTTCCGAATAGCTTCTTCGACAAGGCGGCGATGACGCCTGCGCAGATATAATGTTCGAAGAATTATGGCCGCTGAGACGGTGAGCAGTAGGATGAGGGTCACTAGGACGAGCACGTTAGAAACGGTTGAAGCGCCCGAAGCACTTTAGCTTACCAAGAAATGTGTACACTATGTCCGCGCATTATAGAGAAAGATTAGTACGGGAGCCATGTCTGGCCGTCAGTTGGACGCACAGTATAAAGCAGCCTGGGACGAGATGATAGGCGGGGGAGCGAGATCAGTCGACGTCGCCGTGGAGGCAGAAGACGACGACGACGACGAAGCGGATGAAGACGACATGGTCCTAGGGCGAGCTACGTGAACAGGGAGAAGGCTGGAATAGTCGAGCGACCTTCAAAGCTCCCTAGCACCGATGGTCGTGGATCGTGACAAGTGTCAGCCTCGGTGAAACTGCATCCAGCACTCTGGGGCGAGCAGTACTCTTCACGTAGTGGCTACCAACTCTCTCGTTGGACAGACAGCGCAGCAGAGCGTGCGAGGAAAGACACGAATGTGTCGTTCAGGCCTTGCCCCTCCCGTGCGGAAATGCTGTAGTCAGCGCAGCCTGAGAAAACTGCCATAGAGGGTGATCTTTGATGGAAGCTTGCCAAAAGTCACAAGACGTCAGGGTATGCCGGCGGAAGGTATTTCGCTGCAAGTTCGGAGATTAGAATCATCGTAGCTGATGCCAGCTGTTACTACCAGAGGACTCCGAAATATGAAGTTGATGCAACCAGACGGTCGTCGTCCAGTAACAGGCTCCTCGTACCGCACAGCCGAGCTATCTATCAGGGCTGTAGAGTTTACTGTGGCGTTCATTACTTCTTGATTAATGTGACCTGGCATAGGACCGGAGCAGATAGTATTTTCGACGAATGTGGCCGGAATCGTTTGAGAATTAGAGGACACGTCGAAAGCAAGAGATCGGTACAAGCGCTAAAAGTAAGATGACGCCGCCACAGCGGAAGTCGAACGTTAATCTCCGATGCTCGGAGTAAGGACATTTGTAAGTCAGCTCCGAGCCACCCGAGCATTTCCCGGGAGGACTCCTGGTCGTTTCCAGCGTAGACTTGCAGTAGGTAATCTGTTCGAATGGATATCACTACCGAAACGCTTCCATCGAGTGTCCTGCGTCTGAATTTATTTGACCATTGTTGCTCTGTTTTTCGGTCAGACACCAGGGTTATAGCAAGCGGTGCGTGTTGCTTTTCTTGTTGACTGGCTCTTATGTAGGTGAACTTGAGTCAGTTATACTAGCAACTCGCAGAAGAGCGTATTGTCCCATATTGGAAACCCTGTGTCTTACTGCTTGACGTTGTACGTCGTTTAATGCAATACCGGTCATCAAACTAATACCCAATTGTACCTTTAAATATAAGCTCCAAAGACTAGCGCCATTGCCTGCAACTGATTATGTTTATTCTTCGTTTCTTGTCGTGGCTTTGGTCATTTTACCTCCCAAGGCTCCCTCCTCTCTTCAAACACCTCGGAGCGCACAGGCGGTGTGCAGTCCGGCGGATTTGGTGTCGTTGCTATGGCTCAATGTCTGTCATGGTCGAGTACGAAGAGCTCAAAGCGTCTTTTACAAACTTAGCTTTGCAGCTTGACGCAGTGTAAGTGAGGGACATCTACATAATCCTGGGTTTCTACGTGGACTGGTATGGCTTCACAGAGCCAATATGGTTATGGCGGTGTCGGGAAGCTGGTAAGCAGCCATTATTAACAATAACTTTACTCGTTGTTCTCAAAGATCTGACATTGATATCACCATGGGTATTGCTTAGTTCTTCGTCGGCAGCCTCTTATGTAGGCATCTTAGCCTTTGTGCCGTACGCACAACTGCTCATGACCGATCGACGTCACATTTAATCGCATAACCACCGCTTGGCACGGGCTATCGTCTTATTGCATCGGTTGACATTTTCATGTGGGCTTATTTAACATGCAGTGCTCGTCATCAACGCTCGAAGCTAAGCATACTTTTCTTAGTCGACTTCCATTATGAGCCGTAATGGCGACCGCAATATAGAATCCGTAGTGAAAACATTGCAAACGGCACTGCCACTCCTTTCGCAGCCATCTCCTTACTTGTGCGCAATTTACGCGAACTAGTGCCCCAAGATGCGCCGATATCTCCGCCACACTACATTTCCACAACCTCTACCACTTAAAAGGAACAAATCAAACCACTCCACACCTTCCGTGTCACTAAGCAGCGTACAGGTATTGCAAAATTTCATTTTTATGATATTCCCGTGCTTACTGTACTCTTCTCTTTTTCTATTGCAGCGCAGCAGTGGTACGGATGAATGCCTTTACTAGAGTTGGAGTCTATGTGAGTGTAACGCGGCCACATGGTGAGTGTGCCGGATATGACTGTCATGATCGGTGAAGATCCGCTGAGATGGACTTTTTCTCCCCCTTAAAATCGCTCCACACACGTAACGAATCAGTCATAGGATTTTCCGATTTGTCTAGAAACCTCAGGCACCGCCGTCCTCCCACAAATGATGCCTCCTGTTCATGCGCATGACGTCGGAAGGATAATGTTTAACTGAAATCGAAGGCAAGATGAATTTCGTCGAAGTTGAAATCACATAAAATTATGTCGTTCGATCTCCCCCTACTGTTGGTAGCATGTCTTTGGAGAAATGGGGTCGTACGTCTCAATTCCTCGCAGCTTCCGGCGTGTTACTGTATAGATGGTGCCTCACGCTCTGCTGCGCGCCGTAAGGCGGCAGCTCCAAGCCAGATGACCATGCATCCGCAAACATTCGGTATGTATTGATATTTCGATATTCAGTCGAGGGGTCTAGACAGCGCGGAAGATGGGGAGGGCGGGCCGGCACTGGCTGCGTCCTTTCTATAGACAGCCTGAGTTAACTACGGTAAAGTATCAGCTTCTCAAGGCTCGCATCCCGGGTCACCGGCCCAAATCTGGCACATTCTTCACATGGCGGGAGTAGACTGTTCTCACCGCCGACAGCTTCTCCTCGCATCGAAGAAGTTCTCGTCTCGGTTAGAAACTCGGTGTAAGTAAGTGTACGCGCCCTAGAATGGTATATGCTGTGTTTACTGGCATACTTACTATCTGTGCTCACTCGTAAGAGCCTAGGTTCCATTGAACTATTCTTGTGCCACGAATACGGACATTGGCGCGTGTTTTGGACAATTCCTGGTCCCAGCGTCGCTGTGAGCTTCTCTCGGGATCGCGAAGATGCTTCTCATCTGTCGTCGGACCTCCTGGACCAAAGCTGTGGGACTAAGAGGTAGTAACACTGAGTCGTAGATCAGGGAGCCTACGAGGGGTATTTGCGTACTACTTTGAGAACGATTGGTCCGATGATGAAATGTTTTGGCTGACGGTCCTCTCGAGTCGAAAAGTTCCATGCCACTCGCTTGACATGTCTACGTCAACCTCCCATGAGAAGGTATGGCGAAAAGCAGCTATGGATTTGAAAGCGCAGCAAATGCAGCCGTCGTAGACCGGGTTAACTAATTTATGCGGTGTAAATGCGGTAGGAAAATACTGACTAAAGTACTTACCTGTGGTCGGAGTTATCGTATGATGAATGAGCGTATTGCATGAATTCATTGAGACTTCCTCGCTACGTCCGCTATCGAGGTTTCAGGAATCGTTGGCCTATGCCGCATGCGCAACGTGGGAGTCAGAACACGAAGGGCGCATGCACGTCTTTGATCGCCTTCAATATCGGTTCCTGTGGACAATTGACGGTTAGAAAAATTGAAGCGGAAAGTGATTGTACGTACCGTTATGCAGGCTCATAAAACAAACCAGAGAGACGGTCCTATACATACAGAACCATCATCCCTAACTCGTTGACTCCAACTAGGAGGGAAAGTCTCACACACCGAGCAGCACCAAACTTACTCCATGGCTTCAAGAAGATCAGAGCGGGAAGTTTGTTCATGGATCGGAACGATCCAATAGGAATCCAGTAGATTGCGACGGTTGCATCTTGGTTTGGTACCCAAATCACCACGCAAAGTCTGAGACGACGATGCGTTGCAGCTGTTCTGACGAAACGTGATCGATTCTGTGCAATACGACACTGATAATGGATATCAATGCGGGCCGTTAGAGCGAGGGTGAATTGGGGCGGGTTGGAGGTGCTTGAACACATGTCAAGCAAGAAATCATGCAATCCTTCGGCGACTCTGGTACACAGAGCATGTCGTTAGCGTGGATGTTAGGATGGTCGACGGGACCCACTTGACCTCGTCGTACTGACTTGCAGTGGTAGCGGCGATCTCTGCAGCGGTAGCAAATTTCGAGGAATGCGCCTGTCATCAGAGCCATCTCAATTGCACGGTACCTAACGGTTATGATCACGAGGCACTATGACATCCCGCTTGCACCACTGATATGCAGTCCTGCAGCTATGGAACAAGCTCATGCATGAGAACGGACGGTACCAAAAGCGTCAAACGGTGATTCACTCACGTCTGGTCAAATCGCAGGCTCTCCGGCACTACAGAAAAGAAGAAGGTTACAGTCAACTAAAGATACGCGTGACCGTCCTTAGCATGCGGCCTACGGACAGGAAATGAAGAGTCATGGTCTCGATCGCTGAAGACGCAGTCAAGTGATACCTAAACATAGCAAAAGGAGAGCATCCGAGTGAGCGGATTGCACACATCAAAGTACAAACTGTGCACAAAGAACCTGGATAAAACGACTGGCTCTGTGCGGAATGTTCATCCAAATGGGATGCTCCACGATGAGGCACAACCTGGAGCCTCAGCCCGCTAACAGCACACCGAACAATTTCACCTGAACAGAGACTATCAGCGCCACATCCACATCTCATAAAAGAAAACCATACTATATATCTGTGTATTCGCCCGTCAAGATGGACATCCCTGTATGGGATACACTATCCCACTCCCCTGACAGGACTGCGGTCACGACGTCACAGGGAATACGATATGACCTTCTCACCAGGTTTTCCATTCCAGCATCCCTGATCCACTGTATTTATCTAGTGCCTTCGTACTCGCCGTATAGAGCTGATAGTCAGTCGCCAGCTGTGGGTAAGACCTGTTCTGAGCTGAGAACAGGCTTGAGCGCTTACGCAAACTCCCAAACACTACGCCATTACGTAAGCTAGTATTTCGACTCGTACGTTACACAGAGTCACGTTTGCTTTCCCACAGAAACCCTTGTTGGATTGCCCCTAGAGAGCAAAAGAAGACGTGTTCATGACGACGTCTGAAGATACCGAATGCATTTTTTCCAGTCTACGGCAATACCAGCTCATAATGCGCCAGTACGCACAACTCAAGAGGTATGTCACTAGTAAACATGGTTGACGTCTGTGTGTGCAAGTCCTATTATCATCAATGAAGCTTCTCAGTTGAGTCTGAATACGTTGTTCATTGGTCCATCGCCGAGTATTGATATAAGACTGAACATCCGGACCAAGTTCGGCGATGTCATCCAGCGTAGCATCAATAGACATCGATCTCGAATAGCTGTGAGGGTCCTAATAGTCAAAACACTTGGACCCCGCATAGCCTGTACGTCTATTCATACAAGCATATCAATTTAAACTGTCTTGCATTGCAAGGGAAATGTCGCCTGTCTCACATTGTTTTATTCCCCAGCTTGAAACGTCGCGTCCGAGGCACATATAGAGGTGGCCGAGAATGGATCGAAATAGCTCCGTGGCACTCCAGTCCACACCAGCCTTTCCCTTAACGGTGAACCCGTCTCCGTGATGTTACCAGGCTGGCCATGTTCGCACCGATGCAGAAATCTGCCAACCGAATTCTACCGATCACAATGCCCCTTGGCGCATGTAGGTTTGCGGTATATACAGGGAGTGATAAGTTGCAATATTCAGGTAATGAAAATAGATAGAAAGTCACATTTTGGCCTCACTATGTCCAGATTGAGCTGCCTCGGTTCGCTCTGTTCTGATGTTCCTACCCATCTACCTCTCCGGGCTCTGCAACCTCGTGACAATAGTATATTCCCACCCGACACCTCAATAATGAGTTCCTACAAGACCACCCGGAAGCTGTTTAGAGCCTTCCGATCTTCTGAAGTCAGTGGGCTGTATTGGCCCCCAGATGACCCCGACTGACGGCCCTGTAAGTTCAGCTGCGCTAGTGCGTGCACAGGAGCGACTGTAGATAGCCTCGGTAGGGACATCTTAGGGTCAAGGGAAGACGAAGAGTGATGCGGTGTTGTGGAAGAATATCGTGGAGGATAATTAGGTGTTGAGGAAGACGATGGTGAGAGCTGTGGTGACATATCTGTGGAATCTGTGCATGTATCCGAGGAGGAGGAGGACGTGGGCCATGACGGTGAGATCCAGCCCGGCTGTTCCATAGGTTGAGCGGAACGAGGTTCCCGGTCTTCACCAATATTGAGGACGCGGTTGAGTCTTGTCTGGTTTCCCTTTGCAAAGAACACCCCGTCCGGGATTCGAATGTTGCGAAGATACTCGTAATTGTCCACTACGGGTAAGCGCGTGTAATCGTCTCCCTTCGCGGAACCAATCAGTTCACGCTCGGAAGCAGATAGCAAAAATGATTTACCGAAAAATAGGCCACAATATGCCACTTTCTTGGGGGCTCGTAGCTACTGCTCTGGACTTGAATGGAATACGTCTGCTTGGTCAGTCCATCCGGCTTGGATGGACGATCCTGGCGTCGTACTGGTGGAGGCTGATAGGAGAATGGGTCAAGCGTTTTGCGAGCTCTATGAAACGGAGATGAGCAGAAGGTAAACGATGGATTTCACATCAGCAAAGTACCTTCTGGCTGCCTTGGCGTCCTTTTCCTCTGGAGTAATGTCTATCTTTTCTTCATAATACAAGTAGTCTCCACGCATTCGGCTTTGAGACCTAATGGCCGTGCATGAGAAGTAATGAATTGCTCGGATAGGGGCATCTACGTACCAACGACGACCGTCGGTCCATCTTTCCAGGCCACCTAACATCTCATTAGTACCAAGTCAGCTGTCAGAATTCGTGATAGTGAGGTACCCTGTTTATGCTCTGCCTCCTCCCAGACGAAGACGTTTCCAGAGGTGAGCTGATCGCGTTCGGCAGTGGTGAGCCGTCGAGTGACCAGCGGCAAGACGTTCAGACGAACAGCTTCAAAGACGATATGCGCATCCCGCGCGTCTCGTAGATCTATCGAGTGTCAGCATACAGCACTATAACGGCGACGACGGCACATACGGAGAGCGGGGTGAGTAACATAGGACTGTGATTGGCTTGGCTTGGAGGCGGAAGTCATTGCGGGGTAATCTGGAGTCGCTCATTCCAATCGGGGGAGACGAGGAGTCTTATAAATGGAACGGTTAGAATCAAGGCCGAAATGACGACGGACGGAGGACAAACACGGGAGGCATGGATTGACTGGGAAGCTTGAACTCTACGAAGGCAGACTCAAAATCAGCCATCAACTCAAGACATTGGCGCGGAATTCTCGTAACGAGAAATATAATCTTGGGCGTTTCGTCGGCGAACGGATCGTTTGTGATTTGGCTCATGAACCGTATCATGCCACGGACGTGCACGGGCGCAATCTACGTGGCGGAGTCCATGCGGCATGTGCGTATGACATATCTCCGAGGTTCTAAGAAAGTCGCAACGTCTTTGAACTGGCCCAATTTGTTTGGTTGCTACTTGTGCCTTGATCCACTACCGCAATTTAGAGACACCAGTCTTCCCACGGGATGTTATCTGATTTTCGCAGGGCTTGCAGATTGTCTTCTGAGATGCAGCAACAAGGGGCAACTTCGGGCTTCGGTGTATCCCCAATAATCTGGCGTCCACCGGGGGCAAATAGCGGGTCATTTACTCAAATCATGGCCCAGGCAACGTAGCTTGATAAGTCAAACTACTCACATACCATCTCTGAGATCGGCTGGCTAAATGTCTATGGAACAAGTCGCGCAGGTTCCACAAGTACCATTCCAGAAGAAAGACTGCATGAAGGACATGCCGAGGCCAATCAGAGTGCGAATCGGTACACTTGCCCCTAAACCCAAACAGCTTCGTCCCGGTCCTAACCAGTTAGATTTTTCTAACTGGGGTAATTTGTTGCATGCCTGACAAAGCGTTTTGTGTAAGGTAAGCACGGTTATCGTGTCCGAACAGGAAAAGGCGGATCAGATACGAACCTATCAAGTTAAGCAGTCGATATTAAATCTGGTGGAGCGGGCCATTTTACTAGAAGACAGAAACAATTCATCGTTTCGAGAAGCAGAAGGTTGTGTAAACATACGACTGACTTCAAGGAACATCCAGCCGCTAAAGAAGCGAGTAGAACGAAAGGCGGCTTCTGCCCACCAGGCAGCGCAGAAATCGAAGATCTAACAAATTCTTGACCCAAGCTGACCGATACCCCATAGGCACGGCGTGACCGGAGAAGCAGCTAGAGACGGAAGGAAGACCATTAGCAGCGAATGGTTTTGAGTACAGGGCTTCAGTTCTCCTGAGATGCTTCGCGCACTTTACGACCCCACACTACCGCATGGCATTCGCCGATGCGGTGGAAATAACAGGTAAGGTGCCTGTTGGGTGGAAGTAAGAGGCGCGAAATGGACATGGTCTGGGTATACATGATCCTGAGGTTTCACTGCAGTGAAAATGTGAGATGACATTATCGGCATCTTGGGCACTCACTGATGTGGCGGTCTTCACGTGTGAATTGTAGAAGGCCAACTGCACCCGAAGGAAAACCAGTGAGGCACTTGCCATTGTAAGCTACTTGGTGAATTGTCGTCAGCGTTTGTCTGCGCGAACGACGCCGAACGAGCGCGGTGGACTTGAATACACAAGAGAGATGGAAAACTCACGTGTACACCGCAACAACCACTCTGCTGACTTTGACGAGACGCGGCACCTATATGCCGTGGCTGGGTGCTATCGAACGATATGGCCGGGAGAGTCAGCTGAATGGCGAGACTCTTGACCTGATAGGTGACTGGCGACACGCCACTGCGGACATCCACGCTGAGCGTGCTTTACCGGACTTCAGAGCGAGTCACATTGCACATCGCCAGGGGGGTCAGGTGTACGAGACGGATATGTAAAGACGCGCCGAACCTTTTGAAGCTTTACGACTGGCCATAGCAACTATGACGGCAATGTCAACACAGCACTTCAGGACGAGGGAGTAGGGCTAGACTGTACTGTGATTGTCTTGAGTTTGTTTGTACCCATTGTTTTCCGGCATCGGGATTGAGAGTTTGAAAGAGTGGAGAGTATCTATCTCAACACGACATGAGCCAAACTCGTTGCTCATCATGACGCACGCCTTACGTGTTAATATCAAGTTGCCTTGTAGGAATCCGACGTGACGACAAACTGATAGACGAGTGATGGACAGCGTGGGTCGCCAGCAAAGGAGGTATTGGGCACGATAGCAAGATTGAAAAAGCGAAGAGATAGCCTCTTGCACCTGGGGGGCTAGATGCTTGGTAAACATATAACAGGAGTAGAGGTAATCAGGAACGTACGAGGGAACCACAGTGCGTAGCATTAGTAGGGAGTGCCTGTGGACATAATCACTACCACCACACTAACTAGGCAATAGCCAGCATCCCGCACCCTGGGAGTCTTGCTAGATGCTTTCAGTGAGCGGTAGCCTGATTCATGAGATAAGAATTGAAACAGGTAAGGACCATGGGAGAGAACGGCCTCACCTACAGATATGTACCGTGTGTTCCCATGAACATGGCAGAGTGAGATATTTCCCCTGATGCACAGCTGACAGTCAATGGCTCGTACCACACCGCTCTCAGCGAACCCTCTGCTGATTACAGTATGGTCTGTTCGATTCCTGTGACGGAAATGAAGATGAACGGTGCAAAATAGACTTCTAATTAAACGGAGCCGTGGATGGTGAGATCGGTGCCCGCAAAAGTGATCGTCTCATACCTCTTGGCTGAGGACATACGAAGCGTATATTCGAACTCTTACAATCTGTCTCTTTGATCGGCGATAACACGTTGGAGCTGCATGTCGGCAGGCCGAGTGAATCTGAGGAGCTAACCAGACAGCGTTAAGTCATGCCATTCCTGCGGCCTTGTCGGTCTGCGTAGGGGAAAGAGGCGACTTGCAATTTGGTTCGTGGAGCAGAACGGATTCTTCCTATCCGTCGTGCAAACAACAGCAGACCCTTTGAATAAGGATGAAAGCACCGATTGGACCGGCAGCAGATGCGCGGTTGGCATGCGCCTTCCTTCCCGCAACCCTACACTTGTTGTGCCGACGTTAGCTTGGCTTCTAGTAGAAATGGCTCAGAAAGTATACGCTTGTTTCCCAGCGATACGCCATATGCTACTTTGATCAATTCAAGACGACTGAAGCAAATGCCCCGGCGCTCAAAGGTCTAAAACCTTACTTCGGCACAACGGTACAGCCGTCCGAACAAGTGCTGGATCCGAGAAATAACCAAAGTAGTTCAGTGAGATGCGATAAATGCGCAAAGAAAGTCAAATCGCTCACCTGCAGCGGTGACAACTGGCATCGTGACAGCCCTCGGAGATTGAATAACGTTGACGCAAAGCGGATACAATCCCGGGCCGCGTCAACGCGGGTTGTATTGGGGTGTCAGGAAACGTCGGCTGGATGTCTTGCATTAGACGGGAGAAAGAGGACGGCCCGGTCAGAGGAACCTGGTTGTAAATAATGCTTCGAGACTATCAGAAGAAGATACGTACGTTCTCCAAAAGGCTGTGGTTTCCTGTCAATGCTTGCACAGCTAGATGCCGCAGTCTGGGCCTACGAGCCAAGTCCACCGACCAAACCCGAGATTAGGTGCCAAGTGTGTCGTTGGAGCTTTACCAGAAGCTAAACTAACGTAACAAAACGCTTATTTAACGCTAGCCCGGATAGTGATAAAAGTACACTTACCGGACCATTCTTAGATTTAAAAACACACCACAATGCAATGCATATGCCGTCGCAGCACGATAGATCGTCCGAGCACTCATTACTGCATCGTGGGTGTTCAGGTCCCGGCAAGACGGAACCTCCATCCTCTCATTGTGGGTTTCGGGAGCATGGGAGATAAGTCCCTCGTTGAAACAAGCTACCGACATGCGTAGCGTGCTTTCAGAGAAGAATGGATATGGAGGACCTATGACCTATGCCGTCGGGTTCGTCAGCTTCACTTCAAAGATGCGAATTACAGATGTCGTCACGTACAGTGATGAAAGCACTAGAACAACGCATGGTGCGAATCAATTGCTACCACGTAGGCGCCATTGACACTTAGCGATACATTGTTAGCTCGATGCCAACCAGGAGCATGCATGACTTATTGCAACACAGTGTGGTCAGAGGGTCGAACGGAAGGGTGCCTGCGTGGGTAAAGTATGGTGGTAGACTGTAAGGTAACAAACCTATTTTTTGAGGTTAATATAAGTCCCCTATCAGGTAGGGATATGTACTTAACCTCCCGGATAAGCCGGGCCGAGCTTCCGAAAGCGGATGTCATACAAAATCGGCTGACTCCTTTTCTCTCTTGTTAGGTGACGACATCCACAGCGATGTACGATGTGAGTTGGTATACAAAACAAAGTACTGAAGACACTCATAGCATTCTGTAGGCGATATGGTTGCCGGAGATACAGCGCTCATTGATGACGCGTTGCCCTGGGACTTCTGTCACAGATCGATGCTGCTCTATACTAACGCAATATCAGAGAAATTACACTGCACAGGTCAGACTAACCAAATCATATCGAGAAGACGGTTTCTGATATACAGTCGATCCAGATCATACAATTCGGGGACCCGCATTCTTCAATGGATCCCTCGGAGCAATGACCGATAATCGGGGGCTCCCATCATTGTATTGAACAGACAGCCGTATATAAGTTGAGCATATCCATATCTATACCAATTGTATCTTATATTACGTTTATCTTTACAGCCTGTCTAACCGTCCATCATGGAAGCTGCGATAATTCTAAGAACCATATGGTATTGATTCCGGCACCGCAAGTCCACTGTATTGTGTATCGTAAGTTGGCATTGCTCTCATTTCCCCGCGATTGATAAGGGCTATAATACAAGCTCATGCATTTTGCATACGCACAGGCCGACGCTCACCCCTGCACACGTTGACCAACAACCTACGCTGTGCCCGTCGTGCATATGCGCTTCACTGAATTCAGCGCTTGTCCCCATTCGTACTATCGCGGACTTCGTATCTTGATAGCCTCGTATGCCGGCGATTGGTCGATTGGCATCACGATGGATCGTTCACACACACCAGAGTCGATGTCCGGACCCTGCGTGGAGCATTAGGGGCGTGTAGACCCTTCGGTGCCGCGCTGCTGTGCGCAATGTACCCACTGAATGGCGGCTAGAGTTTGAACCTGGTAGGACCTTCTTTGTCCTCATGTTCTCAAGTTATGTTTGCCACTGACCCCCGGCAATCGTATTACTCGCAGTGCGGTTCTCATCTCAATGCAAGGACACCCAATATCGACTCAAGATCGCCGACGGCTTCCCACTTTGTTGCCGTTGACATGCGAATAACCCTGTGTCCATCCGGAGCTAACAGGCTGGTGAGATAATTTACCTAATAAGTGGCAAATTTGATTGTTAAGATAGCTTTCATCGTGTTCACAGAGAACTATACTATCCAACAAAACGAAGAAACGAGATTAAACCGCCGAATGCCGCTCCATACTCCGCACAGATGACACCTCTGTCGCTGACTACGGAGAGAGCGCAAAGCTGATTAGGATCGATGGCGCCTCGAAAAAAGGCTAGCGCGCCCTCCACGACTTTCATCGGAATGTTACTCGCAGATCTCCATGATCTCAGCGACGATACTTCCCGAAACTTGTATGACTCTGGCTGCGACTTTTGCAGCACTCCCATCCTCTCATATCGAACGAACGTGGGGACCACACCGAGGGAAATCTGAAAAACGATCCTCCAATGTTGCCTTAGATTGTAGCCCCGACAGCTTCTCAAGTTCGTTTGCCTCGCCCTCGAACCATGCTTCTTCATTATTCTCTACGGATAGATCCGTTTTGAATGTCCACTTCAGTCAAATTTGTACTGAAGATCTGCTATAGGAGGAAAGATGGAAAGATGGGGCTCAGCCCCGCGTCGGCAGCACTCCAATCTGTTCAGGGACACGACGCGGAAGGTGCCCTTTCTCCTAGCCTTGTAAACGCTTTCGAATCCTGTACTTACAATCCCACTAGTTGGTATCGCTGCCAGGAGTAAGAATGTACAAAGGGAGTAACATCGGGGAGCGACGTGAAACACCCACGCTTCTCAAGGCTTTTGCCGGTAGCTTGTATCGCAGGCCGTACGCAGCTCAACAATGAACCCTGCTTCGATTCATTGACCCTGAGTGCATGTTCCCAGATAAAACTTTCGCGGCACTCGCCACTGAATACCGATGGGGCTGCGTAAAGGTCCGTGGCGCAGTTAGAATGTGTTGACACTGTGCGATAGGTCATGCCTCTCGCCGATACCGGGTCATAGCTTTTCGATCTCAATATGGTGCGCGATTTCTGCCTCTCGGATTGTCATCCTGCCGCAATGCTGACCCCTTCAAATTGCTTGGATAACAGGGAAGTCTCGGCCGTGGTTGGACAGAATTGGGGTGGAACTTGACATCTCCCCGATCACTTCGCCGCTTCTCCAGCGGTCGATTGGCTGTATGTTTACTCTGATAACACAGAAGGTCATCCTCGGATGATTTTGAGCTTTGACAGCTGGATGCTGACAATGCGAAAGTTCGGGTCCATCCTCGCATCTTGGACTCGCAGCAGGAACCGTGTTCAATATTCTCACGCCAAATCAGTACAACACATGGTTTATTTAAGTTATGCTCCACATTGCATATAGTTCGAGAGTGTACAGCAACCTCACCATAAGCCAGCTATCCCGGATCCCGTCCCGACGAGCGTCTACGTTATGTGGCGTGCCTCGTAAGCGCCCGAACACATTTTGCGAAATACCACGATGGTCGCTGCTTTTTCTGTGCCACGCTGTACTCCTTGCATGCAACAGACATTCAGTTGCGGGACCGTGGATACTGAATCCATGTACATGCAATAGTGGGTACGTCAATCATGCGTTTGATGCCACTTACAGCCTGCTAGGGTATATATAATGTGGATACCGCACACCAGCCTCGCGCACTTGTGGACAACCCCTATTTCCTGCAGCAGCACACCGACGAAGGTTCCACTTTATGGCTCGCTGCTGCAATGGAAGAAGACATGTGCTCGGAGCCGCAGCACCCAGTCTGTGCGGCAGCGACGACGGCACCGTATACTTGTGGTCCGCGAGGCCGTCGTACTCCGCATTGCATGACATCGCCATCTTCTTTCTAGTATTCTATCATTGTAATTTCTTTTCTTATTGTACTTTCCTGACGAAACTCTTCGACTATATCCAGGAAATATTCCGAGGGGCGCTAAGCTTCGAGGCTTCTCATCGCGTGGTCGCTTAGGGTCGCTTCCGCTTTTGGCGGAGACTCCCAACATGCACAGTGATCTCTGCACGCTACTTTCTCTCGGCCCCCCTGCTGCCTTTTGTTCGCCCGTTATAAAAGCACTGGTTGCAACGCTGACTCGTTCAAGGGACCGCCGCTTGATTTCTTACCTGTAACAGTGATCTGGGTCATCCTTGAGTACTGGGTAACATAGCCTGACCAGTGGTGCGTTTCCATACAAATTCATGCAATGGTTTCGACTGACTCTAGCCCAATCACTGGGCTGGCTATGTGAACAGAACAAAGTTGTGTTTAATATCAGCGCCGGACATCAAATTGGGCAGTTGCGAGGTCGTCGGTTGCACTGCGATCTGTAGTCACCGCTGTGCAGGTTCGGTCATTGGTACGCACTGCTCAGCGCGGTCAAATTCTAACTTTGCTTAAACTTATTCTAAGAGTAGCATCATCGATCTCGATCTTGTGTGGGAATACCGCGAAGCCATAGACCGGGTATATCTGTGCAAGGGGTGAAACACGTAGCTTGACAGCTTTGGACAACGGTATGTGGTCGTTCCCCATACAGCTGAGATCCCGCTCATGATGTGAGGACAGCCTCAGGAGCGAGCTACACAAGTGTGCATACATAGGAAAAGCGGTACGTAGCACAACTTGACTAAGTATTGTTACAATAATTAATCACATAGGTGCTGTCGTAGCTTGCATTGCGCTCGACTTCAATCTCTGGTCGACTCGCTGGCGATATCGACCACTGGCTACTGTAAACTTGTACACACACAGAGCTTTCCCTTAAGACCGCTGCGCTTTCAGACATCCTGCGTCAGCATGTCTGAACAAGACACTGCCGGAACGCTTTCCACATCTGCGCCGACCTCTACGCCACTTCGCTCATTGCCCAGCAACGAGAGCACTACCTCACTCAATGAGGGGGCTCCATCCCTCTCCGTCATCGATCTCTCCAACGTTTCTTCGTCTGGAAACCACGACACGACGAAGAGTACTCACAGAACGAGACCAAGGGGACACAGTACGTCTAGTGTGCGTGGACTAGAACCGCTGATGGCAGCACCCTCCCTGGCATCTACCACCTCATCTATCATGTCTCTGCCGATGCCGACTCGCAACTTGCCCATTGAGAGAGTCGTCTCTGAACCTCTGGCACCCTCTCTCTCGTCGAATCGTCGCAGCCATCCGCAGGTGTCGTTTCCTAGCCTGCCGCCGTCCGCAGCGTCAACTGTATCGGTTTCATCTGCACATCAGATGTTTCGGAGCTCGAGCGACAAGCCGCGTAGCAGAAGCCGTGCAGTCTCCAGCTCCAGCAGGGATCGCTCTGCAAGCAAAGGCGAAGGGCGTGGGCGTGGGCGTAGCAAGAGTCCAAGCTGGAGTCTGTGGCCCCGGAGTGGTCATCGCACACCAAGCAGCATAGTGTCGGATGATGTCGTGCGGCTGGAGGATGACGATGTTGTCGAGCAAGAAGATGAGGGCGAAGGCGTGGCTGAGAGGTCGCCGGACTACTGGCCGACACGTAGTAGGTGGTGGCGTACGCACTCGCCGCGCTTCTGGGCGGAAAGAGGGCGCGAGAAACGCAAGGAGTCGATGTCCGCCGAGCAGTTTCAGTGGCTGCTCAGGATCAAAGAGGCGAGTTTCGTCATCTCATGAACAGGTTGGTTTATTTTAACAATCGTATTCGTGTTTCAGAAAGTCGAGCAAGCCACCACGCGTCTGCTACCCTCAAAGGAAACAATGCGGGAGGCGGTGGACATGACGGCTGAGGCAACGCACGAAGTCCTCGCTCTGGGCGCCGATCTGCTCGAATTTGCGCCCGTAGTCGGCTTGGCAGAAGCCGCTCGCGTGCTTGTCAACATCTGGGACGCTGTCCAGGAGACTGACGTGAGTCCTATATTTGCTATTTCTGTATATAAACTGAACTGAGACCCCGGTAGATCAACCAACTGGCGTGTCTGCGCCTAACGGAGCGCTGCGCGAACATTCTCATCTCCGTCCGCGAAGAGATCGACGAAATCGACCGGCTCGCTCAGCGCTCGCCTCCATCGACGCATTCAACCCCGCCTGCTCTACACTCCCCGCCGGAGCTAGGCCACCATGCGCACTCAGACCCAGGTACCCCGTCGAAGATGGTGCTGAGCATGTCTCCGCACAAGCCGAGTCCTCTGGGAACCGGCCTTGGTCACTACAGTGATGATGGTGCAACGCCTCGGGCGCGCGAGGGCCATAAAGAGCTTCCCGGCGGGAACGTATCCGTGAATAAGCAGAGCCTGAACGCAGCGCTGGCAGCACCCATGGAAAAGCTCGTTTCGTAAGTACTGCTGGTCTAACTTTCGAATATATCGCTAACACACGTTGATGGTAGTGCCTTTAATAACATCCTGGGTATCCTGCAGAAGCAGAATAGACGGCCGTTCTTGAAACGCTACCTGAAACGAGAAGAAATCCGGGAAGATCTTGTGTGGTGTGACGCGCTGCTGAATGACGCGATGAACTTGTTCGACGTAAGCCAGGTCCCAATTTCCTCACTGTAACCTTGCTTAATTAGCCTCCTCTAGGTTCGCATCCTGTTTCGTATTTACACGAGGCTTGTCGACGCCGAAGAACAACGTCAGGCAGACAATGCCGCGCTCATGGGGCACATCCTTCACACTTCGCCGCTGGGTTCCTCAGGATCTCCGCTGCTCCCGCCGTATCAACCTCCGGATTACTCCAGTGGTTCACTGTCGCAGGATGCTTCAGCCAGCAGTAACCCGCCAAACATGCTTGGTCTTGATCTAGACTCGACGGGGTCACCACCGGCTCCTGCCCGCCCTGTGTTACTTGCGAGACCAACCGCTCCAGAGATGGTCTCGCGCATCAACCAGTACAATGAGGAACAGAACGAGCGCGCTTTCCAGCGCGACGCAGCCTACCTCCGCCAGGTTTTATCGACTGCACTTGCCACGAACGACGATATGGAGATGATCAAGATCTTGCAAGTCAACAGGGAGGAGATGCCGGAGGCCTTGAAGGCTCTGCAGCGTGCGCTAGAAACAGAGATGGAGAAGGAGAGGGTACAGGAAGCACCGGAAGAGCAGGAGGAGAGCGTGGACAGCACCCAGGGCATAGTCGACGGCGTCCAGGGACGGAAGAGCACAGCGTCGACCACAGTGGAACCCGTCCAGTCGAACATGAATACTTTTGGCAGCTTTCATTCCCAGGCCTCCACGCACTCACGGGCTTCGACGCGCTCTCGCACTTCGCATACCTCGCGGGACACACTTGATCGCGAGTTCATCGAATCAGGTATCGAGTCGCTGCGTCGGCTGTCGATGCAAGCCGGGCAAGCGCCAGCGTCTCTCGCACTACCACCCTGGACGATCACGCGATACGAGGTCGATCGCGATGAGCAGGTCGGGATGGGGACTTTCAGTGTCGTCTGGCGCGGGCGGTACAAGGGCCAGACCGTCGCAGTCAAGATGCTTTCGCCGGCGACACCGCGGGAGATGTTCCTGAAGGAAGTCGATGTGTGGCGGGCGTTGCAGCACCAAAACGTCCTGCGGCTGATCGGTGCTAGCGCGATCGATGTGTGGGATCATCGCGGGCGAAGTGGGAAAGGGAAGGGGAAGGAGGGGGCTGCAGAGGAAGAGGGTGGTCCGTGGTTCTTCGTGAGCCGGTACTATCCGCGAGGGAACTTGGTTAAGTGGGTGAAGGGCCTCCACACGGATACCTGGCAGACGATGCTGGGTGATGCGAGTGCGGGGGTGCTGAGGATGATCCACGAGATCTCAGACGGAATGGCTTACTTGCACCATCAAGGAGTGCTGCATGGTGATCTCAAGGTGCGTTCAAATTCTGTATCGTGACAACTCAAGAGATGCTCAGATTTGCCTAGTGCTCGAATATCCTTATTGATGACGACGGCCATTGCATCATCTCGGATTTCGGACAAAGCTTGATGAAGTCGGAAGCAGCCCGCATCAGCGGCGCCGATACACCCCGTAAGTGGGCACATTACTACATACCGTTCTCTATTGACAATATAACAGGCGGCACGCTACTCTGGCAGGCACCTGAACTCATGTCTGGAAGTGGATCGCTCACGCAAGCAACCGATGTGTATGCCTTCGCAATGTCCTGCATCGAAATTCTCCATAAAGGCTCGAGCCCATGGCCTTTGGCAGCGGACGACGGGGATGTACGGCGCTTCGTGCTAGGTATGTAGCCGAATAGATACCTGTGTTATGTTGCTGATTCTGTGTTACAGAGAGCGATATGCGCCCCGAGGTGCCCATGTTGTGCCCATGGAGTCACAACCTTGCTCTCACTATCCGTGCAAGCTGGGCTAAAGACCCTGATACGCGACCCTCTTTCACGCGCATCAGTGCAAGCTTGAGCACAATACGTCGCACTTATGGCTGGAATGGCATCAATAGCCCCTATCACGAGTCCAATGACCTATTGGACGTGCGGACGGACGCCGCGAAGTCAAAGAAAAGCCCTAGTATGAGACCTCCTCAAGACCTACCTACACTGCCCCGTACGTATCGACACTACTCGCGATTCGATATGCTGCTAACATAGACGCCCAGACGACGTATCTTGCTCGATACTCACACCGTTCCCTGAGGAAGTCACACCGAAGGCATCAACACTGGAGCTAGAGTCTGAAGTTCCCTCCATCGTATCAGGGCGCCTGGAACCCATTGCCATTCCATCTCATCTCGCAAACGATCAGGTAAACCCAGAAAGGCATACCTCGGACCTCCAATCGTCGTCTAGCTTCTCTGGGGAGCGTATCAGCGGGCCTGCGTCTCCACTACCTGTTGACGAGGCCGCAGCTGAGACACGAGATGAGAAGCGATATCGGATGCTGCTGCAACATGAGTACCATATGTCCCGTGCGTAACAATCCATCCCTACAAAGACTGTTGACTGACATGTGTTCGGCACAGTGACGCTACCCTTGTGGGAACCTACGCCCGTCGCGCTCGGGGCGGTTGGCTATCACCTGAAACCCGAGGGACGCTTTGTTACCCTACTAAACGCCTTTAGGCCTATGGACAGTTCCGGGGGCAAGGCGCGAGATATGCCGTCTCTATACGGATTTGGGAAGGTCCAGCTCGGGAGCCAGAAGTCGGACAAGCGAACTGTGTTGCAGCGAGGCATGGGGCGGCTTCATGGATGGATGACGAAAGGGAGGGGCGACGACACTCCGTGAGTATAGCCCAAATTCCCTCGAACGGCTTTATCTGATCCGTTGTATATCCAGACGAAGCATCAGCAGAAGATATTCTGCGCCTCTCAGGACGGGCCACAAGGTCGCACATCTCTTCACGGAACTCACTACGTACCATTACATGACAGAGCTAGACACCCCCAAGCGGTGGCTCCATGCAAACGTCGACCAGCTGCTCCTTCTCTATGGCACGGAACATGCAATCCAGAAGGAAGACCTGATGCTTGGTACGCACTCTATCCAACGTCCTGAACCTGACTAACTGGTTCATAGTCATCGGCACTCTTGATGCTCAGGAGTACGCGCTCTATGTGAGCCACGATCACCCGAATGGGCAGGTCAATTTCGATGTCTTCAGCTCCACGCGCCCAGGACAAGTCTGGGGCAAGTTCTCGACCACGGAGGGCACTCCGCCGTCTCCGTTGGGTCCAGTATACCACCAAGAGACGCCCGGGGCTCTGTCAGCGCACAGGGTATCGCAGATGAAGCAGCAGGGGGCGAAATGGGACACCGTCCTACTTGCGAAGCTGCGCTTCCCTCCGGACCAGGAAGAGCCGACGTCTCAGTGAGGACGAGATACCCGGAATCGTGTTCCACAGGATTCGGATCACAGACAATCGCTGTATCTTTACTTGCACATACCGCATACCACATTTCCGGACATTTTCTTGGACACTTGCACAATACATATATACCAACACCATACTCACAGCTAGCGTACTAGTTTCTTGCAACCAATCAATCAAGTCTGTCAACAAGGATCGTATTGTGCTCAATGGGCTTTGCTCGTTCTCGACAACTTTACGCTACATTTTTGGTTTATCTGACTAGTAATACACTTTCGTTTCTTGCACAGAGGCTCTAACAGCGAGCTGGGTTTTCCATTCCATTCCAGAGTCCGTCCGTCCTCCAGGCCTACTCGGCTTTTCTCAAATCGCCGAACACCGCTCACTGCTTCTTCCACCCCGTGCGCTTGATGTAGCTCTCGCTCGCCGCGTTCGCGCCCTTGATCGCGTTGAACACGATCTCCTCGCTGATCGCGCGTTCCATGTTCCAGATCGTCTCGTTGGGCTGAGTCGCGAGCTTCGCGACGCCGCGGACCTCGTCGTCGGTGACGTTGGGGATGCCAAGCTGTGCGAAGGTGACGGGGAGGTCGACGGAGAGCATGAGCTCGATGTAGCGGTCGAGCTCGTCCTGGGATGCGCCGTCGAGGATGAGCTGGCAGACGATACCGAAGGCAACTGCAGAGGTAAGGGCTAGTTGAGTAAAATGTGGTGGGCAGGACCCAAAGATAGTCACCTTTCTCGCCGTGCATAAGACCGTGCATGGCATGGATGCTGGTGAAGCCATCATGGATCTGCGATAAAAAGTCAGTATGCGGACGTCTCGCAGATAGGAGAGGCTACTCACGGCGTGCGCAGCAGCTAAGCCGCCAGACTCGAACCCGAGACCAGAGCAGAGGGTGTTTGCCTCCACGACAGCTTCGAAGGCGGGCGTCACCGCTTTCGCCTTGTTCGCCTCGTACGCCTGCTTGCCATACTTGAACAGGATCTCCTCGCACTTGGTGCAGATGGCCTCGGACACCTCCGTGGGGAGCAGCCCGCCGAAGTTGGGGCTGGTCTTGCTGCGGCGTGCCTCGACGTTAGTCGCGAGAGCGTCACCAATGCCAGCGGCGAGGAAGCGGGGCGGAGCCTTGACGACAACACTCGTGTCGACGAGGACGATGGCGGGGTTCTTGGAGTAGAAGCGGTAGCTCTCGAACGCGCCATGCGGGGTGTAGATTACTGAGAGCGCTGAGCACGGTGCGTCGGTGGATGCAGTGGTAGGCAGCACCGCGGCGAGTAGGCCCAGCTTGTCCGCGACGGCCTTCGCGGTATCGATGGTCTTGCCACCGCCGAGCGCGATGACGAAATCGACATTGTGGGACTTCCCGATATCGGCAAGACGGTCGATCTCTTGGGCAGAGGCCTCGCCGCCGAACTCCACACGGGTCACCTTGAAGTTCTCAGCCTCGAGGGCGGCGATGAGGTTCTTTCCGGCTTTGTACGACAAGACCCTAAGCGTGAGTCACAGATAGGGATGACGGGCGCGATACATACCGATCTCGTAGACGATGTTATCGACTGCAAGCAGCGGAGTACGTCCAAGGGTCTCAAGGTACTTCGCAGCGTTCTTGATAGCGTTGGGCCCTTGGATGTACTTGGACGGCGACTGGAAGATTCGTTCGGTGATATGTTTCGGGTTCGGCATGTTTTAGATGCTCAAGTTCTACAAGCTGGGGTAAGAAGGGGTAAGAAGATGATGGGTCAGGTCGAATGCGGGGACTGACTCGGTTATATATATTCTGTGGAGACGCAGCTGCTCGAGCTCTTCTAGCCGAGATGACGAGCTATGCAAAGAGGATGGTTGGCTGCGAAAGGATCTCGTTCCCGTTTCGTCTCGGCTGCCGCGAACCGGCCCGCGGTCCGCTTCCGTTGCCGCCCCCGCTGATGTCATTTTTTGTCCAGACTGGGCGAGAGGCCGTCCCGCGGATCCCCGCTTCATTCAGTACCAGCAAGTGTGGGAGGTTCAGAGGAGCACAGTATCTTCCAAAGGCCTTGATGAGAAGCCCTAGACAACCGTAGTAGCTTTAAGAACTATTGAACCCTGGTCAGTCGGTCCTAGTCGACAGATGGCCGCCGACACCTTTCTCTCTTGATACGGAGCCATTCGGAGCATACTCAATGACGCTTTTCTTCAATTTCCAACGTTCTTTGTGTTTATGACGAAGAATCTACTCCATGACGAAAGTGACGAGGTCCGCACCTGCTATATGATACACCAAGACTATCTACAGAGGTTTTATAGATACTCCCTTCCTGCACCGCAAGACCGAAGAAAGACATTCAAGCCGGGGCCAGTCCAGCAGGCTTTAATGGTGGACTCGACTGTCTGACGAGGTCGCCCGTGTGTTCCGTCGTCTCACGTTGGATGTGAACGGCAAGGATGGCACCCTTATTTGTTAGGGTACCGTCGTCTTGAACCATTACGCTCTCCGTATCTCCGGGAGCAGAGCGCCGATATCGCGAGTTGGTTGTCGGGAGTAGCTGTATCGGAGCGGACTGCTGCGATAGTTGTGTTGTCGCCGGGTGATCCATAAGCAGGCCGAGGCGAAGTTGTCTGTACACGCGACATGCCATAGCGTTTGTCAAGGCGATGTTTGGGACGGTGAACATGGCATGAAGGACCGGCGGGAACGAAGGCGCGAGGATGCTGACCACTGTAAGGATGTTCATGCCGGCAGTAGCTCTAAAAGACCTCTTAGTATATGTACGATAATAATCCAGAGTACATACAGATAGTACAACTGGCCAGTCTTCAAGAGAAGCTTCGATGTTTGACCCATACCCTCTCCCTTCCAAAATGAAGTTGCCCGCGCGCTCCAGGTCTCGCTGGCTATATGGTAGAATACCAACTTATAGGTGATCGCCAGGAAGATGAGTGTATCGTTCACAGCAGAGATGACGATCCCGGCGGAGCCGTAGCCCTTGACCTCGCTATCGATACAGCGTTGCGTTGTACCGATGTGTATCGCCTTGAGGGAAAAGGGTGCCGTGATACATCCTGCGAGCGTGGCGATCCAGAGAAATGTGAATGCGGCGACGACTATCTTCTGGTGTGCGTACAGTGCGCTCACGCGAAAGTACATGAGGAGTGAGTTGGCGGGGACAGCGATAGTGCCTACTGCACCGATGGCAGTAATCATTTTGTTGCAGTCGCCGACGTCAGCAACTAGTAGAACATAGTCAGCATAATGAGTGAGACAGCCGGAACGAGACGTACCTTGAAATACTGTGGCTTGCACAATGTAAGCACACGAGAATATCCTGGCTCGGATGAAGTCATCATCACGACGGCACGTACGCCTGGCGCGAATGCTCTCACCGTGATATGACGTATACGATGTGGGGTAGCGATATACGATGCTTGAACAAGACGCGATATTCTTCATGCGAGGACATCAGAAGGTCCCAGCCCCAAGCCTACCCAAACGAAAAGTTGATTAGCAAGTCAACCGTCTATCCAAAAAAGCGTACTCCGATGGTTGCAACAAAGAGGTATCCCGACGCCTGCAGCTGCGCACCAATGTCCGGAGGGAGCCATGCGAGTGGTGTTAGTGGATTGGGTAGTGCAATGGTATCTGCGGACATGTTCGAGACGGGCAAAGGGACCAGAACTTGTCAATAGCGGACCAGAGCTAAGGAAGCAGGTGGCCTATATAGGGGTCCGACGGACTTACACGGCACTACTATAGCTTATGGCCCACGGGCATGGAACCTCGCTGTAGAACGATCCAGTGATTTGTAGTGTGGACTCGGACGGAGGTATGCGCCTCAATGAAAGACGATCAAGCGCACCCGCGTGATAGGATACGTAGGGTCATGGGTGCGTGATGGCGGTGAAGTCCCATTGGTGACGGATATCAATCTCGGGCTTGATCCTTCGAGGGTACCAGCGATCTCGGTGCCCCGTATTGATGCATTGATGCCTTCAAAAGTGAGGAACGAGGGCGAGAGCTTAAGCTATTGCGCCCGACATGCGGCTCTTGAACAGCCGTTCGGGGCACGGAAGAAGAGTCGGGCTTCATAGCAACAAAGAGCTAAGGACGGAGATGAAACACAGGCAGACGAGCCTGCCCAAGCCCAACTCATGAGCTGCACGAGGTCTCAATCCCAGTCTGAGCACGGTGGGGCCGTGGTCAGGAACGCCTTTGCGTACTCATCAATGGAGATCCGCAACTAATGAAGAGCATCAGAACGCGGGGAAGGCCTGTCATTAGTGTTCCGCACGTCGTGGCAAATCGCTGGCGCGGCAGAGGTCCACATAGGCCGTGGCAGGCCCTAGTGATCAGCGGTTCATCGCTTGGAGTAAGCGAGATGCGGAAGGCCTAAAGAAGGAGGGTCCGGCAAATTTGAGGGTGTCTGTTGTAGCGTCCCGAGTATGAGTCTACTAGCTGCGCCTGGTCGTTAGGATTCATCCTTGGATCGAATAGGCTTGGGAGATACCGTTCCTGAAGTTCTTTGCTGGCGTTACTTGCGCTTGGACAAACACGGTCCGGAATCGACACGGATATCGCGTGTGCGTTATCGCGGTCCGCCGGGTTGACGTGACGATCTCATTTCACATATTGGTCTAAGACAAATGGAGGGAAAGCTTTAGCTTTTTCGACGATACGGGGAGCTAAAGCGGCGATGTGACGACGGTCAGAGCAAAGTTAAAGCGCTCGAATGCGCGCTCGAAGGGGCAGAGAGAAATTTACGCACGCGTCCGCACACGTACGCAGCAGGTACGCACAAGGTACGCAACCTGTACGCAACACGTCCGCAACACTTCCGCTTCGGCGCTAATGTCCTACCGCACAAGCGCTAAGTTTTCCACGCGAACGAGCAATAATTCAGACTACACATTTACAAGCGTAGCCCTTTATATATAACTATGAATCGCCCACAGAGTGTCATATAAAGCAAGTAAATATTTTCATTGGGCTCCTCCGAGGTATTTTCGCTCTACCTCGTGCCGAACTTCTAGATTGATGGAATTGCCACATATGGATATTCATCACGTGCACGTGCATGGCTGCCACGCGTGCGCTTGAACGCATTGCTATTCACCCCACGACCGCCATCTTCTACTCTCTTCGCACTTCCTGTCCGCTATGAATGAGGACCCACTCTACCATCAGCTTGTGAGTATGCATATAGCTATTTCTTTGGGGTCTTTAACAAACTCAGATGCTTTGAATTCGTCCCATTCCTGATGCAGGTATCAATAACATACTAATATACTCGTTGAATGGTATATTAGATGAATTTGCGAGGAATCCTCTCGCTTCTTAGGCCTCTCATTGACAAATCTTAATGGTGTGAGTCTTTTTCACAAATATGCTTTCTGATATTGCCTCCGAATGATTTTATTTCGCATTTCAGACTCTTTATTGGTGCATAAAGTAAGCTTGATTATGAAGTTATGTACCGTGTGGCAGCAAATCTGTGCCTCACGACTCGTAACATCATAATCAAGCTTACTTGTAGTGATGCCGTGATGCACTTGAGTGTGCGATCCCTGGATATGTTCTCAGTGTGGATGGATGGCCGTGTGTTGTTGTGGTAATGCGCATGTGGTGTGGACGCAATGCAGACATGCCGCGCACGCGATGCGGATGTGATGCGTATCTGCTGCGCATATGTTGCGCATGTGATGCGTATCTGTTGCGCACTTGCTGCGTACCTGGTGCGCACCGGTTGCGCATCTGCTGCGTACCCGGTGCGTACCAGTTGCGTACCAGTTGCTCACCTGCTGCGTATGTGTTGCGTACGTGTTGCGTATGTGCGCTTGTGCGCCAATGCGCAACACTGCCGCGGCTTCTGCGGCTCCTGCCTTTTCAGGCAAAGCATACCAGATCGGTCGCTACCGCGCGGCCGACAATGAGGCTACCATACGTCCGCCTCTTAATGAACAAAAAATATGCAGAAATACAGTAAGTCTCCTATGCTATCAATAATAATGATTCATCGACTATACTCATCCCAATGTAATATTCTTTAGTCTTATTTATACCCTATCTCTCCGGCTGTCTTTTTCCCTTTTTGGACACTTAAATTTTAATCTCTGGGCATTTCCTGTTGTCTCTCTCATCTCCCCAACCCTACCATAATGCGACTCTAATACTACTGTAAAATGAAGGTTTGTACCTCGTTTTGTGTCACGTTTCTACTCTACTTATTGTCTGCAATCGTTGTCAATTTTAGAGCTTCTTCAGGCGCATCGGAGCTTTTTTTAGCAGCGCTGAAGAGCCGAACGCCTCCCAGAGATCTCTGCCTGGATCCACGACCTCTTCTCCCTCTTCTCTCGTCAAGGTAGCATCAAGTCATCGACACTTAGAACAGCCGAGAGCAAGTATTGAAGATTTACCTGAGAATGATGCATGGACTGCATCTCGTCTCGCCGGGAATGGCATGCAGGGTCCTTCTAGTGCGTCATGATAATGTCTTTTAAGCTCGTTTGCTCATTCAAATAAAATGTGTAGCTCTCCATCGAGAGATATACATGCCTTATGAAGGTAAATGACATCACAATCCGTGCACAATAGCTGACATCAACCATGACAATTCCTAGGAGGATTCCGACTCTTTCGGCTTATTCCTGTCGAAGATCCCGCTATGACCGTGCCCATACCGGTCTCTACATTGCCGAATATTCCAGCGCCGTCTACGCCGTCAATTGTCTCTGAAAATACAACTACATCATCGGCCGCTATCGAGCTGCCACCTACTGTTACACCGCTGCCCGATGTTGCTTCGCCACCTGCACTGCTGCCGTCCACTACACCGCCGCTGCTCAATGTCGTGCCGCCTCCTGCCATTGCGCCGCCACCTGCTATCGTGCCGCCGGTCACTACGGCACCGTTGTCGGCTGTCACTTCACCGTTGGCTGCACTGTCACCCACCATTGCACACAGTGTTGCGCTGCCGCCTGCCGCTGCACCATCGCCGCCTAATGTCATGCCGTTGCCTGTCATTGCATCGCAGCCCGACGTTGCGCCAGTCTCTGCTGTCGCGCCGCCACCTGCTATTGCACCACCAGTCATTATTGCACCGTTATCGACTAGCACACCACCGTTGGCTGCATCGTCACCCGCCATTGCATCCGATGTTGCGCTGCCGCCTGCCGCAGCGCCGCCTCCGCCCCTGCCTGCTGTTATGCCACCGCCTACCATTGTGTCGCAGCCCGACGTTGCGCCAGTCCCTGCTATCCCGCCACCACGTGCTATCGTGCCGCCGGTTGTTATTACACCAACGTCGACTCTGACTGTCACACCACCATTGGCTGCACCATCACCCACCATTGCACCCAATGTCGCACCGCACCCTACTCTTGTACTGCCGCCCACTGTCGAGCCTCCACCTGCCATTATGCCCCAGCCCAACATCGCACCAACCCCTGCCGTCCCGCCGCCACCTACTATCGTGCCGCCGGTTGCCATTGCACCATCATCAGCTGCCACACTGCCGCCTGATGCGCCGCTGCCATCCGTCGATGTGCCGCCATCAGCTCAAGCACCATTGTCTACTATCTCATTGCCATCTGCTGTGACATCATCGTCCACTCCGATATTTCCGCCTGCTGCTGCACCTGTTGCACCACCGCTCGCCATTGCGCTGCCATCTGATGTTGCACCGATGGCTACCATTACACTGCGACCAGCTGCCGCATCGTCACTCGCTGTTGCATCGCCACTCGCTGTTGCACCAAACAGCGTTGCACCGCCGCCCACTGTTGCGGCATCTGCTACGCTGCCATCTTATCAGTCAACATCTACAGGACCTCCACTTTGGGACCCTTGGCCGGATGGCAGCACCGAGTCTCGCAATTACACTGCAGAAGAACACAAAGCAGCAGATAACTTCATGGTTCACTGGGCTCATGAATCCTCTGGGAGCAGTCGAGGTAGCGTGTACGCAACCACTCCAAATAAGGGTCGCCCTTGTTTCTACCGGTGTCATGGTCATATTCAATGCGATAATGATCAGTGTCACGTCATTGTTCGCCCCAACGTGAAACAGACATCTCGAGATCGACAGCTTGAACATCGCTGCATGTGTGGCGGGACACTCCAGCACTATATGTGCCACGCTCACTGGACGACTGTTCGCTGGGAAGGTGGCATCACGTTTCAACACTTCGGAACCCATAACCATCCTCGCCTTACGCATCAGCTGCATCTCACGGCACCAGAAAAACAAGAGTTTCAAGAACTTGTCGAGAATCATCCCACTGCTGGCCCTTCTCAACTTGTCATTGGAGTACCAGGGATCGTGGCTCCTGGAAAAGCGGCCAAAGATATCTCTCCAGTCTTGCTCAACAAGGACCGCGTTAAGGTCGAGCGAAATCGTGTTCGGAAAGAAGCTTTCGCAAGAGTTGGAGCATCCTCTAGTCTCCATGACGACATCAGCCTCAATGAACTCGCGGAGATGTGTGCGCAGAGCTCTTTCGTCAAGAGCTGTGACATTTCTGGATCAGCGATCGTGATACCCATGCAGACGAAAACTATGATCTCGGAGGTTGCGAAGCACAATTTCTCCAATGCGAGCGTGAAGACTGGGGTCAGTGGCATAGTCTCCGATGCGGCACATGGTTTCTGGCGCGATCGTAACCACCTGCTAATTGTCAGTTCCGCCTATTCTACAACCCTTAGAAGCTGGATACCAGCGCTCATGAGCTTTTCCAATGGCGCAACCACGGAGCATTACTGTGCACATTTTCTTGCTCTTTTTGAGAGCATTGCAGAGGAGATGGCCCGACGTGGAATTCCGCTTACTCCGGAACACTTTGCGATGGTAAGAGTATCGCTTTGTACTTGAAATGGAGCTGACTTGTCATTTACGCTGCTACAGGTACTCGATTTCAGTGAGGCTGAGCGCAATGGATTCATCATGGCGTTCAAGCTGTTTTGGCGACGTAAAGGTGACCCTCGCACCGATGAGGAACTGGAGCAGGAGGCAAAGGCTCTCCTCAAAGGTTGTCGTCAGCACTTCACTGCAGCCGTTGATCGTATCTCAAAGATCAGTGGCATCATTCCCATCATGCAACGTAAAAAGTTCAAGAAGCAAGCCCTTGCTCTGCTCAAAGAGGCAGACTCGCACTCATTCCAAAAGTCTGCGCGCAAGCTCGTCACGATGTACCCGAAAATTGAGCCTTGGATGGACTGGTGGACACGCGACTCACATGCTCCCATGCTGTTTTTCTCGGAGCGTCTCATGGATTCGTCACTGTGGGACGCTTTACCCAACACAACCAATGCCGAAGAAGCAATGCATCATCGCATTTACGCTAGTGTTGGACGTGATCACTCTTTGCGCCCCGGGATACATGCGTTAGAACGATTTGCACGCCATTTCGAAGATTTGGTTGCTGGTATAAACCGTATGTGCTCTTCTCATAATACGATCACTTGATCCAATCTCATCGTATCACACTATCATTAGGTGGAGCCAAGGTTCGTTACGGAGAATCTGAACCATGGAAGCGTGTTCAGCAGAAGATAGGCCGTACGAAACCGAGTCGAGCACCAGGTTACAAGCGTCGTCACAAGCTCAATAAGAAAGACTATCGCCCTCCCGACACCGCTAGAGCTTTGCTCGGCCCAACAGTACACCGTGCGAAAACGCTTACCGCTAAATCTTTAACAAGCACTGCACAAGCATCGCAATCTATAGCTCATACGGATAAAGATGGTATGGACGACTCTATCTTGAACGAACAAGTTCATGCCTCTAGATCGAATGGACCTGGCGCGTAAGTACCATATTATTTTGATGCGACTGAACCACTCACCGTTAATATTTTTCTGCTACTCAGCGAAGCTACATCTTCTGATTCGCCGGATAAAACTCACACGTCAACATCACCATTTCATTGGTTTAGGAGCAGCGAGGACGAAGAAGGTACGGAGTCAATAGCGTCTACGTCGGAGGATGAATCTGGAGCTTCAAGCATGAAGGATGTTGGACCATCAACCACTATGATCGTAACTGAGCGACTCGCAAGCTATCCTTGGAACGAAAACTCGTGTTGGTTTGATTGCTCTCTGGAGGTTCTTTTCCAATGTGTCACGCTCGACTTTCGTAGTTTCGAAGAGCGCTTCGAAACCCTGCCAAAAGACTCAGCTTTATACGAGCTTTACTCGCTGTTGAACCAACGTCGGATATGGCGCATTGAAAGCAGTACAAATGACAACCCTATAACTCTTGCCAGCCATCGCGACAAACTACGACGTAGACTCTACGAAGAGACACCAGCTGTGATACAAAGTCTGAGAAGCCAAGAAAATGCTTTTGTACGTCCTTAATAATGTACTGTTCATTTAACTGGCATTAATCATGGCGATCTGAACTAGGCTTGGCTCGGTGATGTTCTTCGAAACATCAGCAAGCGCGAATTTGCCGAAGAGTCTTCCTTTGCTCAGGCCTATTTTTGCGCCAGCACAATTGAGTTCAAGCTTTGTACCATCAAGGGTAAACCCCACGAGACCCATCGTCTAGTCGATTCTCATCCACATGACCGGTTCTTCTTCACGCTTCCCACGAACTCAATGAAAGACTCCGATCTTACGGTCAAGACTTGGCTGAAGAGGAAAATCGCGATAACAAAGTCAGGCCTAGAGCCCTCCTCGTGCTGGAGACGGAGCGTCATTGATGGGAAGCCACAATGCTCTGGATTATGCCGTCAAGCAACAGTCTTTCTGTCCCTCCCTGTGCTTCTTATTTTGGAGATAGAGCGTCCCTTCAACTCAGAGTCCTCGAAGTTGTGGACGTTTGAGGACAAGGTGGTACTATATTCGAAGCAGGCTGGACGTGAAGAGATCTCTTACACACTGGTGGGACGTATCTTTTATTCTCCAAAGGCCAGTCACTACACTGCTCGGTTCAAGAACAGTGACAGTACAAACGGTGCACGTCCTCGTGTTTTTCTCTACAATGACCTTTTCGAGGATGGTTATGCAACATCACAAAAGGACAAAGGCCTTCTAGCTGGCAAAGATGTCGATATCAACCTTCCTAGCGACTACTATACAGCATTTGCGGTCTACAGTCTAAATGGTGGAACGGCCGCGCAAACTGCCTTCTTGGAACATCAGCTGTCACATCTTTCCAAAACGCATGACGTATCACTATCGTCATGGGGGGTTCGTAGTCTACGACAGGCCCAAGTTTCTCTACGAAGCTCCAATGACGATCTGGTTCTTCTTTCAGAAACTCAGCGTCCTTGGGTCTCGGCCAATGGTGCTCGCAAGTCCTGCGAGTACGTCACCAACAAGTCCAGTGTCCTTTTGGAGAAGAATCCTCCTCCTTCTCATACCTCAGACGAGCAAACAGCTGATCTATCTGCGAACATGCTTCCAAATATTCAAGCTAGCACATCGGACGACTCGGCACTCGGTTCCGACTCAAAGGCAACTGCTCGTTCAGAAGATCGTAGTCGTAGCGGCTCACCATTTCCTGTGGACTGCTGATGTGGAATAGAGGGTGACGGTCGTGACATGGACGATGGTCTACAGACTATACGCTGTGATGACTGCAAGAATTGGAGTCATATTGCATGTCAACGCAACGGCAGAGCTCACGAACTAGGAACGAAAAAGGCACCTTTCGTGTGTGACTCCTGCATCATGCTTTCAATTGGACCTATAGATATGGCAGTAAAGATGACCGAGATGTCCAGGTACGTTGTTCGGTATCTTCACCTTTCAGACGCAATCTGACGGTCTGAGTTTACGGCATTAGTGACAAAGCTTTGCGGCGAAGCTCACGGAATCGGAAACCACTCTCTCAGCGTATTATGTGAGTAGTGGTACACGGTACACCATGTCTGGAATGATTTAAGCTTACTGACTGTATACCAGTCCTGGGAAAGGTGTTCTGGTCCGTTGGGGACCGAAGTTCTGGTATCCAGCACGCTGCCTACAGCTTGTTCGAAAGAATGAACCACGAGAATGGCTTGTAAAGTTTTGGCGGCACTGCGAGTTCTCTACCACGCCTCCACAAACTTTGGATATTGTCGTACATGAACAAGACCTCGTTGACGAACTATGGCAGGACGTTGCAGGAAGACGGAAAATTCGAGTACGTCAACTACTCACTTTCATACGAACTACATTTTGATCACATTCGTACAGCTCGGAAAATTCATGCACGTCTATCAGCTTCCAGATTCAGATGCACCACTCGTTGATCCAAAAACAGCACCATATCCTCCAGATTTGGCTAGAATTCTCACTCCGCATTTGGACACGCTTCAACAGCTATGCCAATGGGACCATTCAGTAGACTTAGATGCGTCCATTGCTGATCTTCCTGCCGTGAAGTTTGTCGCTAAAAACATGCATGCAAAGACAGAGGCAGAGCGTCGAGGGATGGTACCATACACTGGAGGTTTGAGCATGCTACAACAGTCGCAGATAGCCAATTGGATCTATACTTCGGTGCCGAGTGCAAGCTCGACATTTCATCGCTGGATGGGAGGTGTAGCCTTTGCACATGCGATCACGTTGGTACTAGTCGATCAAATCAAGCAGGCGACGATGATACACAACTCAAGTGCTCCATCTGGTCGAGAATCTCCACAGCAACTCTTGAAGAAGGCATGGAACACACAGATAACCGCGACACCAACAAACGACGACCTGTTCAAGACAGATGTAGATCGTGAATGTCTTCAATTGTTTGAACAGCGCTTGTTTGAACGATCACCGGCATCTGGAAAGGCAGGATTCTTCCAATGGGGCCTGGACGCAGGGTGCCATCAGCGTAAATGGGATCCGTATGAGGGATTGCCATCTGAGTTGAAAGTGGATGGATTTGAAGTGGACGATGACGAGTTTTATGCTGTATGTGACTTCATATCTTGACTACTCATATATACTTACTGTGACTGTGCCATCAGACGGGAAAAGAATATGTTAGTGATGAGGAAGAAGACATCCCGCCACCCAAAACTGCAAAGAAACGGCCTGCTCCACGGCCAGTCATTGTAGGGCAGCCGACGAAGAAAAGGAAACACTAAGTTGACGTACATACACATCCTATATATATACAGTAGTCAGATTGTAATTATCAGCCTATAATTTCACTGTTTGAAACTGTCGTAGATCCGTGAAATACGCCCCAAGACCTAAGAGCTCGATAGTACCAGAGTCGCTGTCGAAGCTTCAGAATTCACGCGCGGAGCTTGAAACATGGAATGTAAGGGTTGTCAATATAGTTATCCGCAATGCTATGTTCAGCGGAGCTTAGAGTTTAATGCCCCGCCGGGTTCTGGAAAATATTTGCGAAATTCAGATTAGGCGCTAATGGTATTATTTTGACGCTTGCTCTTTCCTCGCGATCTCGAGTACTATAACATTTATTCGTTACTGGCAGGACAGTCTACTGAGACTGTACACGAGCTATTGTCTGTATCAGGTTATGCAACAGGTACACATCGCATCTGCACCGCATCCGCACCAGATACGCAGCGCGTCCGCAACAGGTACGCAGTGCGTCCGCAACAGGTACGCAACACGTCCGCCACACATACGCAACATGTCCGCAACATGTCCGCAAACAGCGACGCAGTAGGATCTAGAGGTCCATTAGAAGTATCAGTATATGAGAACAAGAGATGTACTAGTAGTTGGGAAAGGATGTCCTTATACAAGCTGGGGATGCTGATAGACAGCATGCAGGCACTCAGAGCGCCCCAATTCCCCTGTTGTAGCTCGCCTGTTGTTGCTGCAAGTGGAAATGACAATAGATGATATCTGAGCCGCTAATTTCTCTAGTAAGGGAACAGGAGAGAGCGGGCAGAGCGGGCAGTAAGGCATAGTACATGCACGGTATGTTACTCCCCGCTTATTGGCCTCGTTTTACTCTGGCGACACTCAGCATATAGTCTGAGTCGCGTACGCGCTGCGTACCTGGTGCGAACCTGCTGCGTACGCACCGCGTACATGATGCGTACACAATGCGTACATGATGCGTACATGATGCGCACGTGCTGCGTACGTGTGCGTACATGTGCGTACTTTTTGCTGTGCCCCGCTCGAAGCGGTAAAGCGCCAGCCTTCGATCCTAATAGTGCCAAACAGCTCTAGGCGCTACGATATCCGATCTTACTCACGCCCACTCACTGCCTGCCATAACCAAGGCGTGCAAGTAGCCCACGTAAGTGGAAATTATACGTTATTATGACTGAAACTCTTAAATTTTACGACTTCGACAGCGTACGTTGCCCAGTACTCGAAATTAGCCTCCCATCTCTGTAGCCCGGAAATCCCCGACAACCGATATTGTTCCTGCCTCAATGTATAGGAGGTGGGAGTTCCCAGAGGCCTCCCCGCACAGAAATGAAAATACAATAATGTTCGCTAATTGCCCATATGCTTCATCCATTCAGCCAGACTGCGTGGCGACCCCATCGAAGCCGGGGTTGACTCGACAATGACCGCTAAAGCGTCTGCTATAGGTTGATACATCGAGAGCCCGGATGTCGGCCCTGGTTTCAGACCGCTTGATGCTTCCCGACTTCGACGTGGCGAGGCCGCTCCTGGCCGTAACGAGGCTATGAGGGATGCGCTTGATATGCTGGAGGTGTTTCAGGTTCATCTTGTCGTTCGTTCACCCTCTCCGCTACCTGCTTGCAGTGCATCTGCGATTCCTGGCCCGAGAGAGAACTCTTCCTGTATACGATAATGGGTAACTCTGCTTCATCTGCGATTGTCCAGGACCCTCGCAAATATGCTACGGAGGTCAAGGATGGTGTAACTAAAGATGACTGGAGACGGTACGACTACGTCGTCGTTGGCGGGGGTGAGTTCATTCATCAGAGACTATTGTCTGCACCAAATGACTTCTCATGTCTTGCTGTAGGAGCGGCAGGATGTGTGCTGGCTGCCCGTCTGTCTGAAGACCGTGATGTCACTGTCCTTCTGGTCGAAGCTGGCACAAGGTGCGTACCTGAGACTTCGAAGTCACGAGTAATATTTACCTCACGTGTTACAGCCATGGAAACAACCTTTTCTCAACTATCCCTTTTACATTCGTGAAAACGTTTCATACAGGCATAGACTGGGCGTTCCAGACAGTGTATGTTATTACCGGCTCTGTGTATCCAATCCTTGCGGTTAACTTCCATCAGACCGCAGAAGCATGCGAACAATCGCCAAATTGACTGGTTCAGGGGAAAGGTCCTCGGTGGAACGACGTGACTCTTTTTCATCTCTCCCTGCTCAGATACTAATTCTGATCACTCAAAGGGCCATCAACGCATCTATCTATCATCAATGTGCTCCTCAAGGTACGTTTTACGGGATCCTTTAGACATTCTGCTGGTCGGAAAGCCTACTTCCCATCAGACTTCGAACAATGGGCCAGTATAGGGTTGTCGGGGTGGAGCTATGATGAAATCCGCCCGTCAGTGTCTTTCTGATGTGCTTTGACCGGAAATGCACTGAGATTAAGTACCAGCTACTTCGCCAAGGCCGAAGGCTACCATCCGAGCCCTAACTTCCCTGGGATCAAGACGACAGATCGAGGAGCTGATGGGCCGTGGACGACGGGTCATCCGCCAAGTCCTGTGGCTGTGAGTGCCTAAGATTGTTGTAATGGTACTCGCTTATGCCGGGATTACAGCCTGTCTGTCAAGCTGCCTATAAGGCTTGTTTAAACTTGGGAGTACCAGAGCTTAGGTAACTCATTACGACGCACGATAGATCCCGATTCTCACGGTACCGACAGCGATGCAAATACGCCTCGAGGAACCTCGGGGGTGGTTGACTTCATCGCAAACGTCGATGCCAGCGGCCGGCGTACGTGATTTATGACGGATATGCTGCGTTTGAGACTGAGACTACTTTTCTTTTGTACAGGCGTATCCACTGCTACGGCCTATCTGACTCCTGAAGTCCTTGCTCGACCAAACTTGACCGTGGCTATCAATGCGCATGTGGACAAGCTCCTATTTGACCGAACCGGAGATGCGCCTCGAGCCATTGGTCTCGAGATTTCCACGAATTCCACGTCGCCTCGTTACCGCGTCCACGTCAACCGCGAGATCGTACTGAGCGCGGGCGCCGTATGCACGCCCAAGCTGCTCTTGCTGTCAGGTGTCGGTCCCGCCGCGAATTTACAGAAGCTGGACATCCCGCTTATAAAGGACTTACCTGTGGGCCAATATCTCTCCGATGTAAGCCTTATGACGCGCCGTATAATCCGTAAGTTGTGTCCTGATAGAGCCGTCATTGTGTGTAGCACATTGGGAGCGGATCCCTGAGGTTCCGTGCCAAACCAGGTGTGACGTGGGACTACCTTCGGGGGACGGTGTCTGCTGCTCTGGCCTTACTGCAGTGGTATGCACGGGGAACAGGTCCATTCACCACCCTCTGCGTGCCGGCCGCCGCGTTTATTCGCTCCGATGATACCAAGTACGTAGTCTAACTCTTCAACTGCCAAGATCATGGACCCTGATGTGAAAACGTGCAGACTCCCTGTTTTATCGAAGTCTGGAGAAGGTCTTCCTGTGAAGGACATGACTTCAGCGCCTGGCGTGCCAGATACAGAGATCCTCTGGGCACCTGTCACGGTTGCTGGACCTGGTTTAGAAGATCCTCGGCCTGGATCAGTTGGCATGACTATGGTAGGCTTCTCTCTCTATAGAGGAATGAAACGTCTAATCTCTCCCCAGCTTGCCATTAATCTCCGACCGGAGAGTACTGGTAGCATTACGTTGAAGTCGAAGAACCCCTGGGAAGCACCTATAATTGATCCAAAGTATGCTGAACCCGCTTGTTGAATGGTGTAAGACTCAGCTGACCTTCAACATAGCTACTTTGCTTCTGAGAGCGATTTGAACGTCGTCGTCCGTGGTGTCAGATTTGCTTTGCGCCTAGCGCGCACGGAACCCCTAGCGTCCATGTTGGATCCTCGACCAGATCTTAATGACGGATATTGGGCAGGAGATATCCACCCCGACAAAGTAGGCTTATCCTCTGATTGAATATCGATTTCATTGATATAGACGCTTGATCAGACCACTGACGAAGAGCTGCAAGAATTTGTGAGAGCGAATGCTTTGCCAGAGTATCATCCGGTACGGCTTAGCATCATGGGACTCGTCAGGGTACTATTGACACATCTGCTCACCCAGATATCTTCCGCTCGGATGGGTACAGACCCCACAACCAGCGTTGTAGACGCAGGACTTCGAGTGCACGGTGTTCAAGGATTGAGAGTTGCCGACGCTTCCGTGTTCCCGACGCAAGTCACAGGTCATCCCGTTACTGTGATCGTTGCAATAGCTGAGCGTGCTGCTGAACTTATGAAGAAGGGCTATCAGGTATAAATTTATTGTATGCTACTCTTTGCACGATGGAAACAAAAAGTAGTGCCATTCGGACTTCATTTACGCGCGGATCAAATCCACGAGTTACACGTGTTTGACAGGACAGAACCGAGCGGCTGTTTGCGCATGTTATTTTCGGAGTTCGTGTGACTGCCTAAATAAGCGAAATCACCCATAAATGGATGAAGTGCCGCTTGGTGCAGGTGGCTGTTCCTTGTACTTGAACCTGCACCTCATGGTGTCTTCATGTCCTCAATCTCATCAAAGTCTTCACAAAGCTCACGCTCTCCTCGAAAGCCGAAGTGGAGAAGCTCGAAATTTCTGTCTACTTCGGCCCAGCCAGCGACGAGCATCTCGAAGGTCGTTGCGCAGCCTCTCCAAGGTTCTCCCCTTCGTCCTGCTATAGAGGGGTTACCATCGGTTTCGTCGATCCTGGACGATCACAGAAGCATCTTCAGTAGCAATGAGATGAGAAAGGAGGGGCGTGATCAGGAGAGTCGGTCTTCTCAGGAGAGTCCGCAGCAAGCAGGCGAAAGTGAAACTACGCTGGAGTGTATCTCGAAGGAGCGTGCCGAAGGTGTCACTCAGGACTCCCAAGGTGAGGCTAGCTCAAGCGTCGATGTCCTGGTAAACTCATGTCTGCGTAGCCTCAATTCTTCCGGAAGCGGCCTCTGATGCACCTGACGTGATCATGATGGCACCTCGGGCACAACCACTAGACCCACCAGAAATACCTGTCTTGCCCCCCGGTCCGCCTTGTTCTTTGCCATATCCCCCCTCTACAGCACCTCTACTGGTCCCCGCTGCTTCCAACTTGAATCTGACGTCATCTGCGAGCGGTTCAAGTTCTGCCTCAGTATCGCAATCACCCAAACGGTCATGGTTCATGTCCTTTTCGCGCTCTCGAGGAAAGGAGGTATTGCCTGTGCAGACTGTGCAGGAGAACACGGAGACCGAGCATAGTGGTGTCGAGGCGAGTAAGAGTCCAATCCCGTCCCCAACATTAACCCCCGGAGCGGAGCCACAAGCGAGAGTCGAACCGACTGATGCCTCGGCTAAGCCAGACACGAACGAAGGCGCTTCCACACCACCCCCTCCGGTGTTGACTACTTCGTCTTCGGTCGACGACGAAGTACCTCCTCTCCCTGCTACACCTCAGACAGGTTCAGGAGAAGATTCCTCTTCGTCTGACGTAAATCAGGACACGGCGATACTGAGCCAGGAGTTATCTCAGCGCGAACGTGCGCTGTCGGTGTCTTCACTGAATCCATCTACTAGTCGTTTCATGCTTCGTCTCCCCCTCCTCGGCCGTCCAAAGGTCCCCCTTGACCAGGCCATCACTCAATGTCCCAAGGCTGAAGATCGTGATCCTCAAATTTCTCGGGCACTCGTTGATTCACGCAAGGGTGAGCTTCCAATCCAGACAGCAGCAGGCGTAGGTGAGATAGAATTCCAGAGAGTACGCTCAGAAATGACAATGATCTTACCATACGCCCTCCCAGACATGCAAGTCAAACAGGAACCACAATCACCAGAGATCCCGGAAGTCAAGGTTGTTGTACCTTCTCCACCACAGTCATCAGAGACACTCGCAGACACTGTATTGAGCGCTGCATCCCAAGCTGATGACCTGAAACCCATCGAAACGCAGCAGCCATCACCACCTACCAGTAGCCCGCAGCTTGAGGCACCGAGCTCCGAGAGCACGCCACAGATACAATCCAACGTGATATCGGAGGGACACACTCCCGTGGCGTCTTCCTCGTCCTGGTGGGGTTACATAGGGTGGGGTGGCTCCACGGCGAGTGTATCGGCGCTGGAAGAACGACAACATGTAAGCAGTTCGCATGTTGAAGAGTCTCCCATTGCAGATACGGGCAAGCCTACAGAGAGTGTTGCCACCGAAATCCCAAGTCTTGATAGTTCTCCCACAACCACTGAACAGCACTCACCGTCGCCGAATATGGAAGTTTCAGCCGACACCGCTGGTTCTCCACAGGTAGAGGGGAGTACTGGAGAGCCAACCACAACTCAAGAGAACAACCCAGAGCCCATGGCACAACCACAAGCGGCCTCCGTCACTTCTGCGGAGACAAGCAAGAGCCAACCTTCTGCATGGTACTCGCCATGGGCATGGTATGCATCCTCACCAGTTGCACCGCAAGGCGCAGACTCTTACACGCCACGGCCCGAGAACGACGCCAGCGAGCCTAGTCCCTCTAAGACAGAGAGCGAGTTGGTCAAAGAGGAGGCACTTGCACGTGATAGTTCGGAGACGACTGCTGCTTCAACGGAGGCCCCCGTTTCCGACGACAAACTTCCACCTGAAGAAGCTCAGCCATCGCAAGAAACATCGTCATCTTCTGCACTACCTCTCTCAGCGTCGAACCCGATTGAGGCCTCTATCTCGACCGATCGATCGGGGTGGACGTCGTTCTTCGTATCGAAGGCGCTTAGTATGAAAGGCGTGTGGGACACCGATGCAAACAAACTCAAGGACCGACCTGAGAGCTCAAGTGGTATGGAGGTGATGGACATCGACGATGAGGAAGACGACCCTGGTACCGGCGTGGATGACTCAGAGAATGCCACGAGGCCCTCTGCGTCGAAGGCTATTGCCATCCTTCCAGGCTCAAAGCCAAACTCTCCAACCTCTGCAACGACTCCCTCTATCAGCCCGCGTACATCTATGTCGCCTAAAGAGTGTGAGCCTAGGAAGCCAGGTCCACCGGCAGCTCCATTGACTAACTCGGAGACATTGAAGAAGGAAACCATGAAACGGTCTGCATCTCCCGCACCATCGACCTCGACTTCGACAAGCAAAAAGCCGACGTCAGGAACAAGTACGCCGCAACCAAAGGTGTCCCCTCCGAATTTAGTGTTGCCGACGTGGAAAGACACATTCCTCTCCCCACCCCGATCTACCATTCCACCGCCCCCTAGTCCACCTTCTACGCAGAGAGGTCGACTGGGGAAGACTCTGGAAGTCATGAGTCATATGCTCTTTCCGGACGCAGGCAAAGCGAAAGCTAAAGGAAAGGAGCGTGCCAGATCATGGGACCGGGAACGGGACAGGAGAGAACAGGAGCTTCTTACGTTTGGGAGCGAGCTTCCCAAGGCCTTGGAGGTCCTAGGACAGACGTTTGATGTAGACTCATACAATGAGCACTGCCGAGTCGCCGTGATCGGTGTGGCTGGATGGTCTCCTGGTACGTACACATCTCAACCACGCCTACATCTCTCTAGGGCGTGCCGCCGTACTGATTTGCTTTTCCAGGGGCAGTAACAAGGACGATTGCAGGCGGGGTAAGTAAATGCAGAGTCCATCTCGAACGGCGTATGTTGATGACTTGTATACTTGTCGCATAGCTTCCATCGTCAAGCAGCAAGTTCGTCAACATGACGTGCGCAGCCCTGGAAAGGTTTGAACAGGAGCACGGATTCAAATTCAAGAAAGTCACGGGCATGGCTCTCGAGGGAGATGGCACGATCGAACGAAAAGTATCCAAGTAAGCGCACACCCATCATCCTCGGCTGTTGACGCTTAGACTCCAGCCATCTAGGGTTTACTCTCATCTTCTCGGAAACAGCGACTGGATGGACGACCTTCACTCCGCTGATGTTATTTTCGTGGCTGCTCACTCGCAAGGATGCATCGTTGCTACGCATCTACTCGATAAGCTTATTCGTGAAGGCCACATCTCTACGCCTCGGAACGCCGAAATCGTAGCGAGTACGGCGGCTGCTGTGGCGCCTGGTGGCTCTGTTCCAATCTCTGGGATTCGGACGCAGAAGATCTGTTGTTTGTCCTTGTGTGGTATCCATCTTGGTCCTCTTCGGTATCTCAAGACGAGTTCTTTGCTGCAGCCATACATTCAGGTAAGGTGATTTCCCGATCAGGATGAGTCGGCATCTCAACTCCCCCTTTCTTGACATAGTACTTCGAGAATGCAGCTGCTAGAGAGCTCTTCGATTTCCAGAACACAGAAAGCACCGCGTCCAAGAACTATGTCCAGGCGCTGCGCACCGTTATGGATCACGGGGTAGGAGCTCATCTCCCGGATGTCGACATGCTACCGGGTGCTGACCACAGCTGCTCCCAATTCCAAACAGGCCAAGATGGTCTACGTTGCTTCCTTGAACGACCAAGTCGTTCCCATTTACTCAGGGTTGTTTACCGCCGCGTCACATCCAAGGATACTGAGAGCGCTCTATATCGATGGTGACGCATACCAGTACGCTTCCACTATTGCTAGGTGTCGGGGAGCAGAGCTGATGTTTGTCATGCAGTTCTTCTGATTTTCTGTCCAATCTCCTTGTCCTGCTGATTCGCATCATGAACTCCGGGATGTCGGATAGTGGACTTCTCACTCATTTGTCGGAAGCAACGGCTGGAACTCTCAGCGGTGTTGGACACTCCACGGCATACGAGGAGCTTGCTACTTACTCGTAAGATTTCCGCATTGATCAGTGTCAACACAGTCAGTTGATCATCTTCACAGCTTGGCAGTGGACTATCTGTTTTTAACCAGCGATGGTCCTGACATCCGCAATGATCTTTCAGTGGAGACGTTCAACGCCGTCAACGAACAGAACGACTATGAGGTGCGATAAAGCGCTTGTACGCATATTTCACTGATATCGATATCCGATTGTCAGATCCCGTGGTCGCTCCGAGATCTCATAGCTGACGATTATGTAGCGCATTTCTTCGCGCACGAGTTTTCGCAGCTGCGTGACGCGTTCGATGAATGGTCACCCAAGACTTCCATTCTACGAGATGTCAAACGCAAGTTGCAGCCTATCCAACGCCTATCGTCCATCAAAGGCAAACCTTATACCAGTAGACTATGATAATCTTTTTGTCGACCCTTGTTGTACATTTCATCACGGACTGTTTGCATCATGATACCACATACATTTTACGGGCTACATAACTTCATATATTGTTGTATCTACTTAGATGTACTAACGACTTGTCCACGATCTGATATACACGCCAGTCAAAATCATGCTAGCGTTTACAACTGAGTTCGATCTGTGGGAGTCAAGTCCTTCTTTCGGTGGAGAGGATGTGTTCATCGATACTCGGCGCCGCAGTCCCCGATGGTCGTGATCATCATGCGGGACTTTGACTGAATCAACACTGCCTCAATGCTATCCTTGTCCTCCTGGGTGAGGGAAAACCCGAAAGCCTTTAAGTTATCTTCCATATGATTCGATAACCCCATCCTAGCGCCTTCAAGCATACCCTTGAACAAGATTACCACGATGGAGTCTAAGTGACGCTCACCTATAATGACAGCACCCACGAATGGATGGTCCAGGACCCACCGAACGGCTACATTGGATATGCTTACCCCTCCATGTCGGTCGCCGATCTTGCGCAGGGTGTCAAGAAGTGTCTGGAACAGCGACCAGTCACCCCATGCTTGCAGAATCATGTCAAGATACTAAAGAATGTGTCTATCAGACTTGGGCCCGATGCCCTGGCGAGGAAGCGTCACGTACCTTTCGCTGAGATGGATTCAGCTTCCCAGAATACATATCTGGTTCGGGAGCATTGAGCCACCGGTCAGATAAAAATCCGCCGCACTATGAGGAAGGTGCACTCTATCAGCTGGGACATAAAATGAAGACCGACTAGTGCTCACTAGGGTGCCATATGTGAGTAGCTTCAGGTTGTGCTTCTCACATACCTGATTCATACCGTGGAGCGGGCGCACATCTATGATGGAAAACTAGAAATCACGGGTTTGGTGAGATACTACAGGAACTCGCCTCGGACGGCAATTAAAGAAGCTTGTACATACCTGTACTTGATTAGATACGATTCCGCCTGAGCCAAGCTCCGTGCAGATCTCGTCGGTTCTGATCGAGTCAAAGTTACAAAGTCCAAGCGTGATGATCGAACCCTCATGGCACATCTGTTGCAGGACCTTCAGCGCGTCCAAGTATCCCTTGTCGCTGTAATCTTGCCAATGAAACTTCACGAGCATGTGAGATGATTGTACCGCATGGCGATGAATCGACTAGCCTGTAATAGATCAATCTGGCTTGTGTCCATACGCGTCATGCGTTCCCGGATGGCCGCCCTAACCACAGACTGGGAGGGACTCAAAGGCCGAAAGACGCACCACTTGGTAGCGCCGACTAGCCGTGTCTCTGGGAGACTACGTTTGAGCTGACCCTGTTTCCATCAATTACAATAAGCTGCCCACAAGATACCGAGGAACTCACAAACAATAGTTCTGAGCTCCCATAATGATCAGCTACAAAGAACCGTCAGCAAAAACCAGTCAGCAGTGGAGGGACCCTGCGAAGTCGGACGAGGACCCACCCTATAGGCGGATTTGAAGGCCGGCTGATCAGCAATCACAATGCATTGCATGGCGATGGTCCATCCTTACCATATCTGGGAGCAATGCAGCTGAGTCAGACGACAATGCGATGAACCTTGGGTCCTTCACTCACCGAATGCCGTGAGCCCAAGTTCCGTGTACTTCGTCATGTCCTCACGGATGTTTGAAGCTGATGCCGACCCCCACGCATTACTTGACAGCTGCCACAGTCCCGACCACAGCCGTGGCACGGTAATGCGCTGGCCAAGTTCAAAATGTTCGAGGGATGCAGTGGAAGCCATGGTCAAGGGTGTCGATGAAAGGCTCGGGGAATGGGTCCCTTATAGGTCGCAATCGAGAAAAAATCAGTTGGCAAGCCGATAGGTTCTGCGATGAGGCGTCTCCTCGATGAGTTGCTCAGAGCGGTTGATGAACGCACCCATCGCCTCGTCGTCGGAGGGAGTATATCTTCTGATCATGGAGCAGCTGTGCCGCACGAAGCTATACAGTTGAGTTCAAGGGCGGACACAGCCTGTCTTGTGGATCAACTGTTCCGGACATTCTGCGAGTTACAATATTGGATCGGAGAATAGATAGTCTGTGTTATAAAACAGCGTGGTCATAGAGTGCTGGAAACACACTTACTCCAATTACTGCAAGGATACGACGATGCCAGCGCCGGAGCCACCCACTGACCCTCGCCTCGTCAGGCCGGTTTTGGGCCATGTGTCAGTCTGTGAACCTGCATTTGAGCTCCGACACGCGCTCATCTAGCCTACTGCTCTGTCACAGGAACCTAATGCTTGATACCTTCATCGCCAACACAAGCATCGACGAGCAAGTATACCTCACAGATTATTCGACATACCTGGCTGACATGGTCATATAGCTTGCGCGCCATCGTGCGTGGTCTGCTCTCGACTAGCCCTCCAGGCGTCACAGCCGCGTTCACTAGCGCTGCTCAGCGCCGCCTCATCCAGACCAATGCTACCTCACCACCATCCCCAGGGTCTCTTTTTGCCAGGGAGCCGGATACGGGCAGGGTAGTCCCTACAACGGAGCTTGGAAACACGCTGAGGCGAGCACGGACGCTTTATGGGGCGGGCTTGGGCTTCGCGTCGCTGGGAGTCCTGGCGCAACCGGTCAGAGCGACGATGTTCTTCGTCTGGGAAACGGGAAGCGAAATTGAAACTACGCTTGCTGAGATCGACGCCGATATCAGCCAAGCGCTCCAGAGCTCGAGAGAGGAACTAGATGGTGGGCGAGTCGGAGACATTGCGAGCGCAAGGGCGGCGATAAGCGACCTGAGAGCCGCGGTCAGGGAAAGTAAAATCGCAGTGGAAAACTGGGGTGGAGTTTATCCGTTCGAGAGGGCTGAGGCAACTCTGGAATTCTGGAAAATGTAGCTTAGAAGCGAATGTTGATGGATATCAGCCCTTGGGAAAGCGTACTCATGGCATGTGCCTAGTCAGCCACGTTCAGCAAAACAATGATGTCGTAAGAACCACTCATCTCCGGAATAGCGTGTCAACGTCAAATCGTCTGAATTTGAACGAATGAGTAAGGTATTCGGCAGCTACGACGTGCAAAAAAGGCTGAGACGGCCGATAGATCGTCCACAAACAGCTCCTTTACTAACCTTATTTAATTTAATTTTTCTATTTGTTTGTATATGTCGCATTGGCGGACCGGGTCGGAAAAACCATCATTCGACTCAAAGAGTCGTTGAGACCATACTGAGACCATAACATGAAACCAAAACCCTTCATCCCATGCCACACCAGTGAGCACCGCACGATAGTGTTATAGTGTAAAGTTGGTTTGAAGCGGAGCTGTGATAGCACAATCTCAGCCGATTGCAACGCTGAGATTATACGGAAGGTGAATGAACTGAATCTGCATATCATAAAGCTTGCTTACCATCCGTAGACGTGACGACCCCGTTTTATGCTTAAGTTCACCAACACCTCTTGTTTTGTGGATATCACGGTGTATGATCGGCGCTTGTAGCGCGATTGCGAGACCCTTTCGCGTGCCGCGCAATCTGAGAAGAAAATAATTTTCCAAGGCGGTTAGCGTGCAATGAAGGACCCAATGTACCTTCCGGCATTATACAGCCCCTGTGGTGATCGCATCTGGTCAGCGGAGGGAATAGCATCCTAAAAATGACTCACAAGCTCGTATTGCCCAAGAGTAGAAGTAGATACTTGATGCTACTCACACAAATCACCGCCCTCAACTGATGAGTATTCTCACCTGAACTTAGGTATCCACACGGTCCTTCGACCGCAACACAACATTGTTTGATATCACTGAAGTCCTAAGCTTGTGCCGTTCTGAATCAGCTTCTCTGGGCTATACAGGCAGGTTTATTACTCACCCTGTCTAAGAGCACCGCCTGCCATGAGACCAGAATATATTCTTCCAGAAGTTCAGAATACTGGGTGCAGCAGAAACTCCTGGAACCGCGGAGGACTAGTCAGCGACTGAAGACACTAGAAAATCCGGCCTCTTTCGTAACGTCACGAGACTTGGCATATATAGACGTTCACGCCACAGGAAACTAGAGACCCGATAACGGAGCCTAGCTACGAGTAAAGCGGGCTGTGCCAATGCGCGACAAAGCGTACGAGGTAAGCTTGCACCAAAGTTGATGCCATTTCCGCGGTTCGAATCTTTGCAAGAAGAGGTGGTGAATATTCTATGGCTCTGTTTCAAGCAGTTTGCGCTACTCACACAATATTTCTCAGTGGTTGCGCGGACCAAGAACAACAGGAAAGCGACCCTGCAAATGTCCGGTCAAGCCGGAAAATTTGATATCTATAGGGTTTTGGCGATAAGGTCTTACAGCCAGCGATAAGTGGTGGATAAGTCCTTCCACGGACTAGTCCGTTGTATCCACGGAGATAATGTTCTCACCATCCTGCTCTTCACAAAGTAGGAACATTTCTTTGACTTTTGGGAGGTTGAAGTTCTTGCTGTCTTTTCCACATGAAATGTCACTGCGTTGAAGCTTTAATCAAAACCACTGCTCCTACAAGGCCCTATACTCGACATCTCTGCACGGATAGACTCTACCTGGATTCCACATGGGCAAGGAACCGTCTGAAACGCGGTCCAAGATACCGCAATCCCATATTCCTATCATAGCCCCTCGACCCTCGCTGAGCACCCTTCCGACCTCTTTGTCTACCCCATATCTCGGTTTAGTACCCCCCACGCGGCATCCTGCTGTCAGCGGCTCACCCACACATCCGACCACGGGGCCAAATTCTTCAGCTTCTGGAGGATCTAGCGGTCTCGCTTCATTACGCTCTTTTCGTAATCTACTCTCCTTTGGACCGCCCAAACACAATGCGGCACATACCCACACCAACACGGGGCGAGCCCACGGTGGCATGCGACGCTCTTCCCAACCAGATCGCAGCCCTACCGCACCCCCTACTACAGCCGCAAAGTCTCAGGAAGACCTACCAGTGCTATCAATTGAGATGTCTCATACTATCGAGCTCTCGCATCAGGTTAACGAACCTTTGATCGATCCCGACGAGTTACAAGCGCGACTTGGTTTGCGAGCACACACACCGGAGACCGTGTCTCCGGCATCCAGTGTAGCTTCAGTCAACACGATTGATGTCCCAAGTACGTTTTTGCTTGGAGCATCAATGTTCTCTCGCTGATAGCGGCCCAAACGTTGGCAGTAACACCGTCACCTCTGGGCGTTTCCGAACTGTCTACTATCCTGGAGGCAGACACTTCTGGCCTCTCACAGGGCATACGCTTTGACCTATCACGAGATGAGCAAGACGTTTCACTTGTGGACAATGGCCGGAGATTGAAAACGGTTGCCTCGGGGCCATTGTTGCGGCCACACTCCCGGGAGTCACGCCAGGACAGCAGACCAAGCTCTGATGCGCCACCCCTCGATCTGTCTGCCAACACCGCGTCGAGCGAAGTTTTGGCAGCCTTGGCCGGATCCGACCGCAACGAAGGGTGGCTTTACGCCGTGGTTGTAGAGGACGCGCCTGATACACGTGCAACGCGCACACCTTCACCCAGCCCGAGCTTCGACCTCGGTGCCGCAGAATTGGTACATCCTGAACGCATAGGTGATCCAAAGCCCTCGCCGACAATGTCGGTTGGAAAGCAAACGCGATCTTCACCTTCAGCGTCCTCTTACGCCCGACAGCTGGATGTCCCCTCCTACCCTCTTAGTACGCCGAACTCTCCCACACGGCCATCACCATCTACGTCCCCTACGCAGTCGACTCCCGCTCGTCGCTCCTCTTCCATAGCAAGACCAGCCCTTTCCCGAGCTGGTCCCTCCTTCGTTCCTAGACTATCGCGCTCTGCCTCCGAACGCCCGAGCTCAAGAACAGGACCGTCCTCGCTGCTACCTTCCCCCACAATACCATCACCAACGGCCCAGAGGTCGCCTACGAGCTACGGTCGGTCTAGTCTACAGCTTCGAAGAGTGTCGCCTGCGTCCGAAACACTGGCTGCACGCAGGTCTGCAGCCGGAAGTCGCGATATTGACGTACCCAGGACTAACGCCGCGTCGCGCTTGATTCTGCCATCGCGTCACCGATCGGGCAGCGCCTCAGGACGTCCTCATGTACGCAGTCTGGAACCCGCTTCTCCAAGCTGGGACGTAGGCGACTCTGTATCTGCCAGAGGTGTATCTGCTGGGTCGCCCGCAAGTGCCGAGCTTCGCAGCAACATGCCTCGTCCTAGTCTAGATGGTGGGAGTGTGAGGTCGTCTTCTCGTATAGGAGGCAGAGAACGCAGTTCGAGTCTTGGCGAGAGTACTCAGTATCACCCGACGCGTCTTCGACCCACTGATTGGCTAGGGCCCCGCACAACGAAGGCCTTCGCAGCCGCCGGACTCCTGGATTTTGAGAAAGACGGAATCGCAGCGTCTGCTAGCAGACCCGGATCGCGGTTTAGTAGTACTCGCAGCGAGCGAGACATGAGGTCGCAGTATGCTCCCTCGAGGATGGCCTTTTCCGAAACTGGCTCGCGCTCGTCATGGAGCCGCCGTAGTGGCAGCATCTCGCGGACAGCGGCCAGTTCAGATGTGCTCTCTTCTCACGGTGGCCCGCTCTCCTCAGAGTCTGCCTCAATACCGCGGACGCTCTTTTCCAGCTCGTCGACCGCGCCGACTTCTGTCTCTGCCGCGTCTTCTGCCCACAAGCACCTACAGACTGAGCTACAACTCTTGCAAGACCGGCATTCCCTGGAGACTGGCGCTCTTTTGAACGCGTTGGCTGACTCTCAGCGAACGACGCGCCTTCTGAGAGAGGAAAACGTGCAACTGCGCGATCAAGTGCAGCAGCTCGAAGATCGGCTGGCCAACGTGGTCGAAGAACTGCGAAGATTGCAACTCCCACCCCCGCCCAAACCGCCACGAAATAACTTTTACCGTCTAGCAGGTGCTAACGCTCACACTGCTGCAGACGATGCGCGCCGGACTCTACCCCGCAGTCGCCTGCAAACCGTCTTCCCTCCAGACCCGGAGCTTGTGCGCGAAGACGACTTTGAGCTACCAGACCCCCCTAATCGTAATCACCCCCATGAACTTGCTCCTGCTTATGATTCTATGCCTATGCCTTCCGACAGTCTACAGCCCCAGATGATTGATCCATACTCAGACACCATATCTAGACGACGCCACAGCGGTTCCTCATCCATCTTCCCCATCCTTCCGAGCAACATGTCGATGTTACTCCACGACGAGGGCGGTCCTGAGCGCCGTCAGGCGCGATCGCTCTCACCTTCTCCTGCAGTGTCACACGTCCCTCTACCTGGAGAAATATCCTCCAAGATGGACCAGGAAGTATTCGACTTTCACCAGAAGACCACATCCGTGGGGAACATATCCCCAACGACAGCCACTTTCTCGATGATCACCAATTCCCCGCGCAGCCTCTGTCTCCGTCCAGAGCACGAGCGGCTGCTTGGGGATATGCCTACGCTAGATCTGTGCGCTGAAGATTATGAGCACGATGAGTATGACGACGATCGTCATGGTAGTTAGGACCCGGGACATTCTACTCACACTCTTTTCGTTTGCATTCTTTTTCCTACACGTTCCTTTGCTGTGCCCTTCGTTCCTTGAATCTTTCCTTCCATATCTCTTTCCTTTGGTTCATCGAGCTCTGGTTGCTGTCTGCATATACCCTCGGGATCTCACTGCTATTCGCTTGCTTGCTACGCAACCTGCACGTCTCTGCGCTCGGTTTTGCCAGGAAACTTGTACTCATCCCAGTAGTGGCTCTGTTCTGTTTGTCATGTACAGTGCTGTACACCATAGGGTAAAGCGTATAACTCTGGATTTCGTTAGATTCTACTGTCTCTCTTTTCCCTAGCTTCGTTTAGTCGGACTGGATTTTGGGTGGATAAGTCTCATAATTTTGGCGTACAAGTGAATTTGACAAGTCTTTTCGGATGCGTCTCGGCCGGTCGCTGTTCGCTGTTCTGCACATCTTGGACTGCTACTCTGACCTCGCTAGACTGACTATGCGTATGTCTTGTAGGTGAATGCCTTGGATCTTCGGCTGCAACACTCTTCATTCTGCTCTTGATTTCAGTGTCTTCGGCGACAGCCTCTCTTGACAGACACCGGTCTCGTCAGCAAATCACCGTGCACCCAGCGGAAGGGTATTTGCCGCTGCAGCACCGGCTGAGCAGCGCTCGCTCTTTCCAGCATCCTTTCTTGAGGCGGTACACTGGACTTGTGGACTTTGGCTAAGTGGCTCGTATACTCGCTCAATCCGCCGCCACAGCCAGCATGGTCTCTCAATATCCTACTCCAGAATGGATCAAGGAGCCACCAATCCCTAGCGGACCGTACACTCAGGAGAAAGCGTTGGATGATATTCCAGGTGTTTTGTACGCGTTGCATCTCTTCCTTGCGTCGCACATGTTAGAGTCCGAGGCGCACTGTAACAAGATTGACCCAACCAAGTGCGTACCCCTAATGCTTTCGTGTTTTGATCGTTCCTGACAACTCGTTAGGGAGCGGCTGTATGTCGCCACCGGTTTCGGACTTATCCAATGTGTCAAAGGTCTCATGTCTTTTGAAGACCAGGTCAGTTAATCTGTACCAGCGACCTTACTCCCCCTTACCCCGCGCAGGACCTGCTTGCGGCTATACAACATGTAAAGCACGGCAATACTATCGCTCAGCAGCATCGCAAACGCTCAGCAGCACTTCCCACCCGTCTTGCTGGACTGGTCATCGGTTCTCTGAATACGTCGGGTGTCGGGTTCATTAAGTCGATGACACCAGTGGAGCGCCATGCCGAGTTGGTCTACGCTGAAAGTCTTTTCGAAAAGGTGTGTAGTTTTCGCGATCGCTAGACCTTCAATAACATTCTACATAGGCGATTGTGGGCATAGCATATTCGGGTGATTGGCTGGCTTTCATTAAGGAAGCGTGAGTTGTATCTTCTTAAATGCAAACCTACTAGTATTGAATCTTGCGTCTGCGTCCCTACAGACTCAACATGAGAACTGCTTTCAACATCTACAGAGTACTTGGAAAGTTCCTCGAGGAATCTGACGCTGCCGCTCAAGCCCAAGGCAAACCTGAGGATACATCCATCGACGTACACTTCCGCTCCGGGGTATATCTCGGTGTTGGCCTGTCGCACCTCATCCTGTCCATGATGCCGTCGCGGTTGCTCAGTTTGATCGAGCTATTCGGATACAAAGGCGACCGTCATACCGGTTTAAGGTTGTTGTACAAGGCAGGCGGCTGGTCGAAGGGGTCCGACGAACCCGGTGTCCCCTCTGGTCGGTGTTTCATCGCGCCGTTAGTCTATCACTGACCGTAGCTCGCCCTTGCATAGAACGCGAAGGTATACGACGGACCATCTGTGACATGGCGCTCATAATCTTCCACCTGGTGTTTTCGGCGTTCACGTCCGAGGGTGTCGATATGGGAATGGCGGAGAAGATTATCAACTTTCACATCAGACGGTATCCGAACGGTGAGTGTGGTCGCCACATGAGCCGTCGCTACATATAGCTAAGTTCTGTCGTAGGGGTCTTCTTCCTCTTCGGCCAGGGCCGTCTGAAGCTCTGCCGTAGCCAACCGGCACAAGCGCTGGAGTACTATCAGCGGGCGATGGAAGTCCAGGATCAATATCGCAATCTGCACCATATTTCGTATTGGGAGATGGCTGTTGCGAACCTCGCTTTGTGGAACGTGCCGGCGTCGCTTGAGTGCTGGAGGAAGTTGCAGGCAGAGGCCACCGTGAGTGGCGAATGTTCGCCGTTTCCTGGACAAATGCTGAAGGGATGTACAGTGGTCCAAGGCCACATACACGTATGGCACTGCTGTCTGCTTGCTAGAAGTCGGCGGTGAGAAAGAGCGTGAGGAAGCTGGGAAGCTTCTCCAGCAGGTCGAAGGTCTTCGGCAGCGCATCGCGGGCAAGTCGATCCCGCTCGAGGTGCGCCCGACCATTTTCCCATGAGCCCGTTCATCGCCTTACCCGTTCCGTTCGCCTTTACCCACCCCGCAGAAATTCGTCGCGCGGAAAGCCCGCAAATTCGAATCCCAAGGCCACCGCCTTGCGCTCCCCATCCTCGAGTTCGCGTACTTCTTCCTGGTGATTGTCCACGCGCCGCGGGACGTCCTCAAGGAGAAGATGCTGCCGCAGGTGGAGCAGGTGCTCGCGAAGCTGAAAGCGCACAAGGACCAACCGGCGCAATATGAGGGTGGGCAGGGGTACTGGGACGACCGCTGCCTCGCGCACTTCCTTGAGGGGATTTGCCTGAGGTATATCGCGTATCCGGTGAGTGGGGATGATGTCGTTGTCGTTGTCCGTTGACGTTTGGAGCTGAGCTTGAGGCTGATCCTTTGGTCTGTTTTGTGCAGGACCCCGACGCGGTGGTGGATCTCTCGAAGGAGCCCGCTGCTGTGCGCGCGGACGCTGAGACCCGCGCTGCCGCGGCTTTCCAGGCGGTCATCGCGGACGCTGCGAACATCCAGCACGACCACTACCTGCTCTACTACTCCCGTGCGCATCCGTCCCCTCCTATATATCTCCTTTCCCCGCTGACCGCTCGCTTCCTGTTCTTGGGTCTGGATCTGCCCGCGGGGTCGACTGCGCAGACTACGAGCTCGGCCAGCTGCTGGCGTGCAAGGGCGACAAGGAGGCCGCGCGGCGGCACTTCGAGCTCGTCATGTCAGGTATGTCTTGCGTTTCCCGCGGTCGTGCACGGAGGCCGCCACCGCTGCTGCGCGCTGTGTACTGCGTGTTGTATCATATGTGCTGCGCACTGCGGCTGCATAGGTGCGATGCCGGTTGCAGTGGCTGTGGGTGGTACGGTGCGATGTGTGGCGTGCGAGTGCTGATGCGTGTTGGCTTTCAGGCAAACCCCTGGAGGTCCCGCCGGCTTCTCGGAAGGTGAGGTTTCAGCTCGTCATGCGCAGTCGTACTGTGGTCTGACGAGCTTTTCATTTCACAGGGCAAGTACAGTATGGAGGTAAGCATGTCCGATACAGATTGCGAGTGGTTTTCTGACGCTTCGTCGGTTGCAGAACGCGTTGCACATTCGTACACACGCCGCACTGGAGGCATTAAACGGAGACCAGTCGCGTTGCTTGTTTACATAGATATGTGATATTATGTACGATGGACCGCTTGATCTTAGGTTACAGCTTGGTATACTTGCGGGGATGCAGAATACAGACACTCCTCTCCCTCTTTAAGGCAACAGGTTGTATTGCTCCAGTTCGTGAGGTATTCTAGGCACTACAGTATGGGTATTCCAGTAATAAATAACGTCAAGAGCACTGCGTTATGGCATTATGCAGGTCCTGCAGCGCAGCGGCAAACGTACACTAGGTCGTCATCGTGAGAATCATACAACAAACAACAAGGTGGTAGGAGGCCTTGGGCCGTCGCTATGAGACGTCCATCCTGTACCCTACGGTGCCGAGAGCGTATTCGGGGATGGAGAGGTCGGTCGTGTCTGCACTCGATGTAGAGTAACGGTGTTTAGCTCGAGGAGACGGGAGGAGGATAAGCATCGCCACTTCTGCGTCTTGGATGTGTGGCGGCTCGGTTTCCAGAGCTGGGGCTTCGGGGTCGCTTGCTTGCGTGCTACGAACATGGCGGCGCATCCGCCACTTCCGCCTGTTCGGCGAACGCTTATAAGGCCCCACGGAAAGGAGCGGAGACATGTAAAAGCGCACCATCGAGATACTTTGCGAGGTTTTTGAAGTGTATCTGGAGATTCTTCGCGTAATGTCACTCGCGCAGCCATGGGCTATGGTCCGGTCAGCGAGACCTCGACGGCAGCAAACACTAATACGCACCAAGAGCTCCTCCCACTTCCTCGCAACGCTGTCGGCGCCGCCCAGGACAGCCTGCTGGGCGACGTTCACCTCCCACAGCTCTGGACGGACCATGGACGCACGCGGCTGCAGCTCCGCATGCACCGCAGCGGCACGCCGCGCATTTCGGGTACGAAAGACGGTGAGGAAGAGCCCGAGGATGAGGGCGACGACGAGGCCGAGCCAGAAGAACGAGCTGTGCGCAGCAGGAGGGGGAACCGGGGCGGCGGTGAGACATCGGGGTAGCGGGCCTATCGGAGGCGGAGCACGCACCTGGTATCCATCTGCATCTCAATTCGCTCGTCCGCATGAACAGGTTACAAATAATACGAATTCGAAGTCAAGCACTGACGATGAAGCGTCGGGGACGATGTTGGTCAAGACGCAAGGAGGGCCGTGAGCGTCATGGACGCAGGCAAGGGCGGTGTGGCTGCGAGCGCAGGGGCGGTGGGACTGCGAGGGCGGCCGGGTAGGTGATGGGAAAGGGAGGTGCTGCGTTTAGGCACTAAGTTCCCAGTCATGTGGTTTCTGACGTGGGTACCCGGTTGATCAGCATCGTACCCGTGGCACCGCCCTCGTCGTGCGCAGCAGCGGCGGACATGTTGGCGTCCATTGAGGACGGAGGAATGCATAGCTGGCGGGGAGGATGGTGGTTGAGGACAAGATGCGGCGAGAAAGGAGAAGTATAGATTGGCTATGATCAAGAATCTACTATCGATCAATAGGTCGCATGCCAGTGCAATCTAGGTGATATGAGTTCTACGATCAGCTTGGCAGGGGCTTTACAATAGTTTCCTGTTGACTCGCTTGAAAATACGTTGAGAGCACCAAAGCCTTCAAGAAGGCGAGCATCCATGGTGAAACGATGCGAAGATACGATTTCGGAGCCCGGAAGCGTTAGCCGGTCCCTCGGTAACTTCCGACATACTCTCGCCGACAGACAAGTGCAGAGACTGTGAATCTAAGTATGATAGAGCATAATTGCGTATACAAACATCTATAACCTGAAGTCTACTTAGTCGTGACAGCTGGCATGAAGCATCAGATTCAACACTGCTCGACTTGATACAAACACCAATACGAGGGCACCCTAGAAGATGAAGCGTGCATACAGAATCATAACCAGAGATTACTATCTTGTGTTTACATGAATAATTTGCCATACTCTGTATAAGTTTTCGACTCCTCATAAGTCATAAGGTGCAAAATCAGAGCAGCCAGGAATTTGTCTCTATTTGGTGTTACTACGGCTTCTGATCCTAACACGCGCAAATAAACGACTCTCTGGCGCCGGCCTAGCACAACATGTCTTCTGACTATTGCCTGCTTGCAGCTCACCAACAACTATCGGCCTGTCGCGTTAGTCCTCGTTGAGGGTAATCTTGAAATTGGAAACACCTCGTTGAAATAGTCGAAGATTTGGTGTGCAGCCCTGTTCATCGAGGAATTCCCGAGTCGAGACTCAAGACTAACAATCGTCACACAGCCAAGAGCCGCAACAGCATGGTCAGAACCTAATGATTATACTGAAGCTGCATTACGCTTCCTCTGGATACATGTGCAGAAGGCTGTGAGGCGCTTTGGAAGCGGTGTGGCTCAGTGGCATACGTATGTGGTCAGATGTCACCGGTTTCTACCTGGTCTAACTAATATCGCTTCCAGGTTGTCCAGCTCGAACTTGCTGCTTCCGATACACACTCTTGTGATGTTGGTTTACATACCTCTTCTTATGCCGCTGATTTTGCAGAGATGCATCATCGTCTTGAAGACCTGGCTGAGCACGCTGTCTAACACAACGCTCTCCTCGCGCGTCTGGTTGACTCAATGGCGCACGAGATCAAAAAAAGCCGACGTGGTTTATTTGGAGATTCCAAGAGAGTGGAGGTATTGGCGCGGCTACTATAGTCGTGTTGATGAGGAGCTCGAGATTGGTGACAAGAGTGGCGACTTCGTGAGCCCGATTTTAGCTTCTGTCGACAGATTTCCTTCCGTCAAACCAGACATCGACATCTTTGGTATCCCACGTCACTCAAGAAAACAGCGTGGCTGGTACATAGTCAAGCCGTGGCCGACGCCATCATGCTCTCGGTCACACAGAGCGACTACACCCCTTGCGGTGGCTTCTGCACTCGAAATCCCTCCCGAGCTATTCCAACGCATCTTGGATATGGCCGATCTAGAGGGAAGACATGTTCTGTCAGCATGTGGACAGGTCTGTCGCTACTGGGAAAAACAATGTAGGCCGATACAGTTCAAGCAATTGTGTCTGCAATCGCGGCAGGACGTCATGGAGCTATGTAGTTTCATGGAGGATCCATCGTCTCTGTTTACGCCGTATCTACATCGAGTCGATATAGCAGCACGCAGCCCGTCGGAGCCTCCATGGATTCACCGATTCACCAAAGTCTGGGATCGCTCGCCGTGGAAGCTCAAACTGGAAGGCCCGCTCCCAGCCGGATGGAAAACGATGCGCTCAATCCATCAAGCGTTTCCTCGTTCCCTCCCTCGACATTCTTCGCGGAACATCGACTCACTCTATCTGAACAACATCCGCTTCCGCCACTTGCTTGATCTTGCGCATCTGGTATGCGAGCTGCCGCAACTTACTACTCTCCGCTGCTTGCGTGTCACTTGGCAGGCGTTACCTGCCACGATTCCCCGTCAGCCTGTCATCCAGCGCAACCGACTGAGAAGGTGGGAGGCGCGCGAGTGTGGTCTGACGAACGCTCGGGCTGCCGTCCTTCTCTTCCGGAGTGCATATCCATCTTCGGCATTCTTTTCTGGCGATGACCTCTCAAACGTCCTCGCTCTTGCAGATGCCCTGGACCTGAGCCAAGGCGAAGAAGTGGCGTTTTCATTGAGTTGCGAAGACGATCGTCTGCATTTTGGTAAGTGTCTAGTGCAGACACGAGAGTCCCTCTGATTTCTGCGTTCTCTAGCTGTTACATCTCTGCCCGCATTCCGTTCCCCGTTCTTCAAGCTACACGGAATTCCACACTATCTCCTTGAAAACAACCGCACCTTCAGGCTAGTCGCTATCGACGTCACACCCTATGCGCAGAATGGGTCAACGGCACCTATCGACTGGGCCGCACTCGATACCGTCACCACGAGACTGACGTTGCTCCAACGGCTTGTCTTAGGCTTCAGAGACTACGCAGCCTTGCAACGCTTCAACGATGAGATCATGGATCCTCAGATGCAGCAATCGTCTACTCGTGGGATCGTCAGATATAGTGTACTCAAGGATGGTTTATGGTTCCGTGCGGGGCGCGACGCTGATGAGCTGCAAGGTATCCTTCTCCAACTGGTGCGCAGATGTTCAAGAACTGATGAGACGTTTTCCAGGTCGGGGATGCATGTACTTGCAGGACGTTCATGTTTGATGTGCTACCTGCGCCCTAGGGCCCCGGAATGAGGCGTGCATACAGAGTTATAACCAGAGATGTTTATCTTGCGCCTGCATGGATGATTTGTGATGCTCTGCATAAGCTTTCGACTCCTCATAAGTCATAAAGTGCTAATTCAGAGCAATCAGGAATTTGTCTCTATTTGGTGGTGCTACGGCTTCCGATCCTAACATGCGCAAATAAATGACTCTCTGACGCCCGTCGTCCTAGCACAACATGTCTTCTGACTATTGCCTGCTTGTAGCTCACCAACAACTATCGGCCTTTTCCCATTAGTCCGCGTTGCAGTTAGTCTTCAAGCTGGAAGAACTTTCCTGAAATATTCCCAGATTTGGTGTGCAACCCTGTTCATCAAGGAGTCCTGAGTTGGGACCAACAGTCGTCGCTTCACTCTCAAGAACCTTGAGTTGTGCGATTTACTCACTTCATTTGCTGAACGATTGCATGCACTTACGCTTTTGATGATCTGGGACTCTCGATTGACATGCGTACAAAGGTTCGAATTGCCATGGGGTTCGTCGTAATTTGCCATCATTGCATGGTGCTCCTTTGCAATTGAAATGTGTATCAAAATGTATTCGAGAGCAGCGTCACATACAAGGAAAGACACATATATCGATATACATAATAAAGGCCCATGGTTGTCTACCTAGTAAGCCGCCACGTTCTCTGCAAAAGGAACCTGCTTGGTCGAGCTACCGTGGCTCGCCCCGACCTCCTTCAGATAGTGGTTGAGAGCCTCGTTCCAAGATTGCTTCTGGGGTGCGAACCTGCGCTTCGAGGTCAAAGGGGTAGCAGGGGTCCTAGCGACCGGTTTGGAGTAGAACCACATCGTGTTCCAATTGTTGTCTGTCGTAGGTTATAGTGTTAGGGTAACCAGAATCGAATGAATGTGAATGAGTTTCTTACCTACGACCTTGTCGTTCAAATAGGAATTCTACACATTATGAACATCGTAAGTTCATTGAGAACACAACCTCGAGAAATAGAGTGACTTACACCTTCCATGAGCACCTCTGCTCTGCCCTTACCGGGCTGAGAGCCGTTGCTCCCATGAGAGATGGAGAAGTCGATCGGCGAACCATCGTTGATGACAGTAAACCTGCTCAAACGTGAGCACAGCCTCCCCACTCGTTTGAGTGATGACTGACCTGAGTGTCTTCCTCTCGTACTGGTGGCTAAACTCCTTGCCCCATTGCACGCGCACGTTCGACGATACGGTGTTATCCGGGAACGGATGCTCAGGATCAGGAAGTATGATGCCTTCGGGAGACAGCAGGTTGAACTCCGCCCCTGAAACACCAATAAGTCAGCCTGAACGGAGAACCGCCCGGCAAATGTTTGGAGTCAACTCACAATCGCTTTGGACGTCAAACACGATACTTGTCTTGTACGGCACAGGATGCTCCACTATCCAATTGTACGCTTCCTTAACCATGTTTGCGGCGTCCCTAACCTCCTTCCTCGCAGCTTCCTTCATCAGGACCCACAGCTCAACGACGTTGACGCCTGTGATAGATAGGTCCTTCCCAACCGTGCCTGCCCATTCGACGAAGCGGTCGTAGTGCGCGGGGTCCGCGGTCAGCTGATTGTTCAGCACGGGATCTCCGCCGACAATGGATACCTTGGCCTGCATGAACTCCTGGAACGTCCGATACTGGCTCTCCGTCTTCACAGAAGCGTCGAACTTCCCGCCGGCAACGACGCCATCGAATGCAGCTGTGACGCTGGTCGAGAAGCGCGAATTGACAGCACTGTCGGAGTTGGAGGCATAGACGTTCTAAGTAGCCGAGTCAGATAATCGTGCTGAGACTGCAGATTGTGAGGACGGTCTAGCTTACCAATTGGAATCGCGCACCAAACTTAGCGTTAAGGATGACATGGCTGCCCCAAGATGAGAAAAAGTCCTTCCACTCCTCAACGCTGTTCCATTCCTTCCCGTTAATGGGCCTCATAGCGTCAAGCCTGTTCTTGAGCTTAGTCTCAGCGAACAAGTCGACGTAGTTCCGCATCGAGGCGAGGTACGAGTCAGCGTTGAAGCTGTACATCGCCCATTGGTCCTCTCGTTTATGGCTCTTGTCGAGGGCGTAGGAGATGGACGCGCTTGCGGATACGGCGAGGTAGCGGGCGGACAAGGACGCGTCTCCGGTGAGGGCATTGGCTGCCTCAGTTCCTGTCTTGTAAGTAACGTAGGTACCGTCGCTGCTGTTGTAGGAGGAGACACCAATAGACCTCGGGACGTCGTATATGACGCCGCCTACAACTAATTGGCGACTGAGGAGACTGGTTAAGGCTGAAGCACTTACCCACGTCGAGCTCCCGAGTGTCTTCGTCGGGCTCATACTCGAGGATGCGGCGTCCTCTTTTCACAGCTTCGGTAACCTGGTTAGAACTCGACTGTTGAGTGACATTATACGATGAAAATATTCGGATACTCGCCGACTTGATATCCAAAGGGCTTGCGGTAGTGAAGTCCAAACTATAGCCAAGAACGTCGCAGGCAGGGAACTCTTTAAATTCGTCCACGTTCAGAACGGCCATTGTAGTGGATAGATCTGGTTGGTTTGGTGGCACGAAAGGTGTGAGGAGTAGTGTTTCTGCCTTGTACGTGATCAGGTCTTTTATACTCCCTGGAGCTCACCAAAGGACAGGTCAAGACAGTGGTGCATTGCGCCTTCTACGCAACGATGCCCACTCCCCTCCGTGCGCGTCGCATTTCCACTCTCTTAGTCTGGAGCACCCACGGAACCGTCTCTGGTAGCAGGCAACGACTCGCTGTCGCCGGCGCGTGTGATCCTACAGCGGCTTCATGCGCAGCACGTGCGTCCCCTTCGTTTGCGGCCGCGTTCGGGTGCATTGCGCCTACCGTGAATGACGGCGTAGCTAGCCCACTGATGTGCCTGCAAGCAGAGTGTGAATGGAGCGACCTGCGCTGACATGACCACCGGCATACGCAACGTCCGTGACCTGCGACCGGAGGTGCTGTGTTCTAAACTCCTAGCATCCTTTGTGAGTCCCTGTGGTGATCATTCAAACGGCTGCACAGGTGGGAAGAGTCTACGGGTAGCCGATAAGACTGAAACTTTGAGATCTTCGTCGTGTACGGCGATCGGCTTCCAGTCCGGGCTACGATGGGGACAACGACCTGTGTATGAATGTTCAACATCGCTTCGGGCATACGGGGTTCGTTACAGCGGTGGCAGAGCTTGATTCAAACTTCAATCCGTACGTATTTCAACGCCAAGTATTGCTCTACGTCTGCGGTTTGTGTACCTTCAATTGTAATAGTTAATATTTCGGAACGTGTCACGAAGGAACGACTCAGATTTCCACAACGCGGTCAGAGGTTCAAGCAGAGATGACTCGGTCCAACGAGTCTGCACCTAGTCCGTGATGTAACTTGTATATGGCATCCGGAGTTCTTCAATCCGCGGCGCCAGCCTATCGCCTACGGTCATGAAAACTAGACTAGTGGTGGCTGAATGAGTTTGAGCTGTAAAGCTCATGAGCGCTTCGTACTACGGGCTCGGACCGGGCAGATCCGAACGCGACACTCAGGCTCTTGACTGCTTACCACGACCTTAAACTTACCTTAGATCGAATCCTAATAGCCTTACGAGCTACCACGGTCTTTGTTCATTGTACACCGGTGAATCCGCCAAAGAACTGAGTCCTTCTCACTGGGCCGACTACGTTTGTGCGATCAAACCCGTCAGCGCTGGCATGCACGTCGACCACCTGATCATGGTGGCTTGTAATCGATGAGGAGCTTGAGAAGCTACTGGTATAGGTTGCATGCAGGTACGCCACACAGTTAGTATGCAATCACCGCAAAGTTTCGAAGGAGGTCGCGAATGCCACGGCTCCGTGTCGATAACCTGCTAGACTGCCTATCGCCGGTCACTGCTGACAGGACATATGTCAATGTTCGCCGTTTCTAGCGATGCTTACAGGAGGTATCGACTGAAAGGGCCAAACTTTGGTCTCTACTCAGAGTAAAGGTGCGTGTGTATCGCAATGGATCGCATGCCTGCATATCTCGGAGACTGTATTATCCATACTCATACTTCTTTTTCGCCGGGTATTCTCCAATATTTATTGCTACGTTCATACTTGACGGTAGATAAGCACCGCTGACCTCTCTCTACTTCTCAATATCTGCACTGAGTGTTAAGCTATACCCTTAGCCAAGATGTCTTCCGCAGCGGTGATATATGCATATATCGCTCTATATATTCTATACCGAGTCTACATGTTTTTGATGGTATACAAGGTACGTGCCGTCTACCCTACAACTCACTCGCTTAAACATGCCTTTTGCAGGAATTAAAACATGTACCTGGGATGCGTGTGCTCTTTTCACCTATGAGCCCATTGGGTGCCATGATCGGCACGACCTGGTGGAACCCCGGCTTAGAATGGAATTGGAGGCAGCGTATTACGGGTCAGTCAAATACGTCAAACCCTCTGTAAAATGGCGTCTCACTCTTAGACAGGCTACGGTAACCGCTGCCACGATATCATTTCGTGCATCAGCCTCTTTGGAGGCAAGCCTATATATTTCACGGCAGCCCCTGATGTCATCAGGCAGCTCCTGTTGAACGAGCATAAGACTCAGCTTATCAAACATGAGGAGCTTATGTTTCCATTCTTGTGCGTGGTATCTGGTGCTCGATGGCGTAGAGATTGAAACGGTCGTTGTTCAGGCAATGGGGTCAGAATTTGATTTCTGCAAACGGGGAGGATTGGAAGCGTCACCGACGAGTGATGTCAGCAGCGTTCACGACTCAGACGTACGCCCAGCTTCTTATCCCTAAAAACTCATATGTCTACCTTCACTCATCTTTCCCTCGTAGGTACGCACTTGTTGCTCAAGAGACGGCATCTCTGTATGCAGAGATGATGAAGGCAGAAGGATGGACCCAGCCTGAGATCTTCGTCGGCAATTGTAACCGCATACCTTCGAAGGTAAGCAACGGTTTCAATTTTCACCACTAGGTAGCTCACTCCGCATAGCTTGCATTTCGAATCATCTCGCGCTGCGGCTTCGGGATTGCGTCGCCCTGGGCAGACGATGAATCCGATACCAAGAATCTTTCGCTAGGCGCTTGCATATCGATTGTCACGAGGGAGTTCATGTACCGTCTTGTCCTACCTCAGTGGGTCTTCCGTCTTCCTATCAAGAAGTAAGCAGTCCCTGGATGCTTGCTTCATATCTCTCATCTACTTGTAGGATGCGATCCTTGCATGCCGCGTGGACCACCCTCAAGAGCTCAATGCACAACCTGGTGGAAGAGTGCAAGCAAACCAGTCACAACGCCATCTACCGCGGCGATGTATTCAGCCGAGTAGTAGAGTCCTTGGACTCGGACGCAAAAGTCGGTCTGGAAGAAAGTGAAGCGGTAAGCACATACTACTCAGCAAAAGAAATACATTTTAACATCGATTGGCCAGACTGGCAACATCTATAGTCTAATGTTTGCAGGATCGGGTACGCTTCTTGACCCTTTCGCTGCTACCAATATATCTTACTTATCTCACAGAGACCACGGCGCATGCACTATCGGCGACTATCGCGATGTTGGCTATACATCAAGAAGCCCAGTCTAAGGTCTACTCGGAAATCACCAGGAAAATCCCTGTCGGCTCTCAAGTTGTTTGTACCCTGCGGTTCTCCCTTGGTCCACGTTCCTCATAGTGTGTCTAGGTACACGAGGATCTAGGTGACTTTGTTTACCTCACGGCGTGTTTCTGGGAAGCCCTCAGACTATTCCGTGAGTCTCATGCCATGAGTCTTGAGTCGTCAATGGGATAATTCATCAACATCTGATGCTAGCGGCTGGTGGAACACTGCCAAGGGATATGACTGAAGACGTCTCGGTCAGAGTCACCCATCCCCGCGAGGAAACTTTTGTGTTCCCCAAGGGAAGTCGTCTCATCATTGACATGATCGCTGCAGGTAAGCCTGAATGCTTTCTTCAGCAATGTAATCCGCTTATACATTATACATTCCTCAGGTCATGACCCGCATACCTTTCCGGACCCAGAACAGTTCCTCCCTGAGCGCTGGGCAGGCGTCTCAGAGCCTCAAGTACTCATGTTCGGGCAGGGGCCCCGGGCATGTGTCGGTCGCAAGTTTGCGCACGTCGAGGTTTTGACGTTCCTCAGCTTGCTGCTGCGTGACTGGCACTTAGACATCGTAGTCAAAGAAGGAGAGACCGGGCAGGATGTGCATCAGCGCGTTTTGGACAGCGCTGGTAGGATCGGACTGTCTTTCGGCATAGGGCCCGTGGACCTGAAGCTTCGTGCCCGTTGCCACTAGTATTGGAGCTTGCGTGTATTGACTCTGTATAGAATCACATTTGATAAGGGCCGCGAGCACCTATAATACGCAATGTGATACTGTACACGATCGAACTACAGCAAATCTATTCTTTCGCGGAAATGCCAGCAAGATACAAGAACACTGGGAGAGGTTGATCTCGTCAAGAAATGGTGAGCTCTGGCAACATACCAACAAGAATGAGCAGGAAAGTACGCCATCGTTCAAAAACCGACAGTCTGTAAAGTCCAGAGGCCATCAGTCATCGGATGTGTTTCAAAAAAACATGAGCGCGTAACTACCGATGAGGGTAATACGGGAAGCTCAGAGGTGCGTGCTAGGGTAAGAACGACTGCCTTGTAACTGAATCGGATGTACAAGGCTAAGAGAGGAACCTAATGCCAGGGTACTGAACTGAGCGACTCTGCCAAACCTAACCACTTGTTAATTTTGACGGATTTCGCGATCAAAGGATCGCACCCGGCAACGGAGTGAGGTGTAATAGCCCCTCGGACATTCAGTACAAGGCGTTCGAGCTTGTAATCAGCTTGTGCCCGCGCACCCAGCTTCGCGTTCATTTGTGGAAGCAAAGTCTTTTCCAGGTTCATGGGGTATAGTCCGTCGATAACAAGGGTTTTTAGAGTAGGGAAGAGATAGCGTGGACTGCTCTCTGGAGTGGTCAGTCTTTCGCCATGACCTTGTTGATGAACTGCAGAGGTAGGATCAACCCCTGCAGCAGCGGGTATCGCAGTTCCCAGTGCCTTAAGTACTGCTTCGCAAGAGTCATTTCCCATCTTGGATATGACGATGCGCTCTAGTTTTGGTAATTCCAGGTTGCGCAATATGTTCATCCATTTGTGCTGCTTCGACCAAGACTGGGGAAGGAGTTCCAATACCGATACTTCGGAGAGGTCCAGTGGGTTGAGAATTGGCACGGCGGACTCCGAGTCGTCAACCCGGTACCCGGAATCAATAACAAGGAGTGGTGTCTGGCGAAGATATGATCTAGTTTCCACGTCGTGAGGGCTAATAGAGGGCCCCCACAGTCGGAGCCCGAGGCCTGTGGCCCTGAATTCAATACCTGAGGACGGAGTCGTACTGATTGTCTGGGCAAATGGGATATCAATGTCCGCGAGAACACGAGAGGTAACACGGTCTTGTACTCTTCGGAGTATGGTGTAAGGACAGAAGCTTGGAAGTATATATGGGTCTTTTCGGAGAATGCTAGGCACTGCAGTAGGCGAGCCATGCCGAGATTGGGTTCCGCCCCGGATAAGCGAACATAGTGAAGGTGAGGCATGAGTATTGTACGTAAGGGGATGGTGGTGTTGAAATCGGGGATGTCCTCATGAAGATTGCGAAGATCCAGATGTTGCAATAGGGATAGTTCATCCAATAAGTCGAGTGCCTTAATCGAATAGACACGATGACGGAATCGTATTTCGAGGTGAGTCAGTGTGGGACGAACAAGCGAAGATGCGAGGGAATATGAGGTGTTCATGAGCGCTAGAGTGCGTAACCTTGGTAGGCTTAGCGATGCTACTTCACGAAGTGCAAAGGGTTCGATGTCCACCTTGAAGTCTAAGCGCAGCTCTTCTAGCAAAGGCGAACAGTCACCCCCTGCAAGCGGTGCTAGCTTGCGGAGCCAACGGACAGTAGAGCCGGTGACGGTAAAATCGATGGCGCGGATTTGGCTTGTCTTCGGTCGCAGTAACTGGTAGGTACAATGAACGTCTTCATGAGGTTCCAAGACCGAACGAATGCTGAGAGGCGCGCTTGCCGCTCTGTCTAATGCGAACTCGACGTAGTCCTTGCGCGTAAGTGGCAGCAATGCCCAAAGCTGCGCCATAGCAATCGCAGTACATCGCCAGTGATGGCAGATATGGAGAAGTAGCAGCCAGCGCAATGGTTCTTTTTTCTTCCGAGGTTTGTCGTCGTTCAATGAATTTGCATATACCAGGAAGATATGCGATAGAACTTCCGGCTTAAGGCGAGATATGGGAGCGAGGGCATTCAGCTGCTCGCGCAAGGCGCGAATAGTCGTTGCTATGAGTTGACGCTGCTGGCTTCGGTCTTCGGGGGTGCGCCGGAGCTCTTGTTGTTGCGTTTCGATCTGCGCTTCAATCTGTGTACGGTTGTGGACATGACGAGTTTCTTGAAACATGTTCTGGTTGTTCATAGCGTCGTTGCTGTGAAACCGAGGAAGGGGTCGAAATACGGAACTCAGAGTTATTATGTTTGAGACATACCTGAAACTCTTGCTCTATAACAACGGAGTGATCTGGTGGGTAGAAGGAAGAGACGGCGTCACGTGTAGCCCCAACATGATGAATAGCGCTGGAGAATGTTATTTGTACATGTTAGGATCCCAAGATCTGGCGTTCCCATTTTCGCTCTATTTTCGCTCCCGTGCGGCCTCGCCGCTCTCAGAGTCACAACGTGACTCCTGCTCAAGGCCAACATCAAGCAGTGGGCTAGAAATTTCACCGCAGCCTGCCTTTTGGATCTTGCATATACTACACATACTGCACACGCAATTATGAATGCTCGTTACACAAGCAACTTCGGTACGTAGCGAATCTCCTCCGTACGCATTATGACTAATTTGCAGTGTGTAGGCAATGGTAGATTTCAGAAGCTCTTCTTAGGGGCCTCTGCAGTTCCGCTCTCAAACTTTCTCACTTTCTCATGGTACTCCTCCCGATCATCATCCTTAAATGCTTGGACGTCCTCGCTGTCCATCATCCCTGCGACCTTATCTGCTTGCCATTTCTTGAATGCGAAGCCCGGGCCGCTGTGAGAATAATCTTTGTGATTGGCCTGATCTTTGTGGTATTTGATCTGCGGAAAGTCTGAGTCGGCGGTGTCAGGGTCGAGCGAGAGTGAGACAATGGCGTTGATCGTGGCAGACTTGATCCCGCCCGGGAACGTCCACGTCTTGAACACATCGTGAGCGTCGGCTGCATATCATCCAGTTCTCTCACTCACCTGCTCGTTCTTGAACTGGATAAGGCCTGGCTCGTTCTTGACAACCTCGTACCCCTCATTCTTGCTTTCCTTGAACAGTTTCGGGAGCGCAAACCACTGTCCCGCCATTTTGTACCGGTCATTGGCGTAGACGAACTGGTCGTCGTACACGCAATCCGGAGTATAGCGTCTGACACGTTCCTGCGTCGGCTGGCATGAATATAGGGCGATAATGTCGTCCATCAACGCTTGGCGGGCGGGCGATAGCTCGATAGAGCGAGAGGGGTCGGGGTGATAGTCGTCTGACGTCGACGTCTGCCTGACTTCGAAGTTCTCTCCGGGGAGCGAGGAGTCCGCTGGCAACGTGTTCGTGCTCATCTTGTTCGCCATGGATATAGCTTGGGTGACTTGACGAGGTGTGGTGGTATTGCGACTTCTGATACCCGAAGCGAACATCCGACGTGAAGATATGAACGCAAACATAGCGAGGAGAGGCTTACTTTCAGTGTACGGGGGTTGGTTGCAGTTGGAATCGGGCGACCGAAGGTACGAGCGAGCTCTTATACTACCCAAACAAGGCGGATGCCAAACGTGTGATGTCAGCTATTTCGTGTAGAGCCGTGGTTGGAGCTGCAATGGCGGAGGATCGCGCTGTCGATCGCGCAAATCTCTTAGTCAGTCAATCATTCTCCACACACCTACAGCGACGGTCTCGTTATTGGTTTATGGACTATCCTCACAGCAGCGATCAACGTTACATCCGTGGCCCGACCTCTTTGGCGAACTCGCTCTGAGTGACCCATCATTGTTTCGAAGATGCCCGCGGCTCATATACGGTATGAGGCTGCAAAACATAAGTGGCTGACACAGGGCGCAAGTGCCAGTACTCGTATCATGGAGCTTCTACGATACACACTGTGGACCAAGCACTGAAGGTGACAGTATGCGTAGCAGTGAGGAACACACTACGCGTGACTGAGGAGAACGACAGCCGACGTTGTGACCGACCTGCGTCAAGCATGATCAGCATGAGCTTTCTGTGCCTCGATCCAATACTGCATATGCAAACATGTCAGTCCTAGGAGAGGCTTTGAGTTGGACAACTGACCTCCGCAGAACGCTTAATGCCCTCATCCAACGCGACGATCGGCTCATAATCAAGTGCGCGCCGTGCTTTCTCAATGTTGAAGTAGCGCGTAGTGCAGAGGTAAGTGACTCTAAAGCGAGTAAGCGTTGACGGCTTTCCCGTGATCCAGCCAATGAACTCCATGATGGCAGCCAGGATCATCGCCACAGGCCGCGAGAGCACCGTAATCTTTGTTGGCGTATGTCCAGCGACCTTCCAGAGTGCACGGGGGAAGTCCCAATAGGGACGGGGCTCGCCGTTGGTGATGAAGAATGCCTCGCCGGCGACTTGGGCGTATTTTGGATGGTCGAGGGAGAGACGGTCGGCAGCGAGAAGGTGGGCGTGAGCGGCGTTCTCGATGTATGTCCAATCGAACAAGTTACTGTTGTCCCCAATCTGCATCCCTGTTCTTTTGGCTTCAATGAGGCCCATGATGGAAGGCACGGCTAAGCGATCCCTTGGACTACAAACGGTCATGAGATGAATGCCGAATGAAATTGGGGATGAACTTGCCCGAACAGGCTGACTACCCGTAAGGCCACTGTGCTTAAGCCATACTGACCGTTTGCACTCAGCACAGCCTTCTCTGCTATAGTCTTGGTCTCGTTGTAATCATCGAAAGGGCGTTCTGGATACGGGAGCGATTCGTCGACGCCTGCCTGGTCTTTGCCATCGAATACAACGCTTGCACTGCTGGTGTATACGAGCTTAGGGACGCTCAGGGCCTTGGCCACGCTGAGGACATTCTCTGTACCGCCAATATTGACCTTCATCTGGACGTTTCTAGGAGGTCCGGGAAGCACGGAAACGGTGTGGATGATGCATGTTGCGCCACACTGTACCAAGCCTATTCAACGGTTTCTCATAGAGCGACACCAAATTACTAACCGCTTTGACTGCGTCCTCTAAGGCTTGTCTATCGGATATATCCCCAGCGAACACGCGGGTACGACTGTCTTGCTTGCCAGGCGCGATGTCGAAGACAGCCACGGAGATCTCGCCACGGGCAAGCAATTGGTCCACGATATGGTGACCGAGCAAGCCACCACCACCAGTAACCAAGTAGGAGTCCCTCATATCGACGACTTGTTACAGGGGAGGGCGAGCGGTAGGTAGGTGGTCGGGAGGGTGCAAGCGTGACCACCAGGCCCTTGAACAGAAGCTAGCGGAGAACTCAGTTGAAAGGTTCATCACCTCCGGAAACGAGCGTCGCAGACTGACAGCTTGAGACTGAATGAATAGGGCAGAAGCAGGTGGTGATACGTGCCCTCCGCAAGGCAACATTCTGATCGTGATATGCCTTCCGCTCCAACTGTCCGCTGCTTCTGGCCAGAAAGACTGCAGCGCCTCACCCTGCGCGGCGTTATAAAACGTATCTTGACTATCGTATGTTACTATCTTCCGCGATTTGATCATGTCGGACTAGATTATAGTGGAAGGCCCAGATTCCGGAACAGCAATATGATGACCTGTCAATTGGTTGTAGACGTTGCAATTAGGAGGCGAAGGAGCGAAGGTCAATCAAAAATGATCCTGCTCACATGGTGAGGGTGCCTTTCATCTGTGAGAAATGAGAAGTCTTGGTTCAATCATCCCGTAAGTGGTAAATGTGGTAGTAGATGAGAGGAAGCGTGTTTTCGTGCACATCCTCGGGCGGCGTGTGACCGCGTGTGACAGGTGACACTATCCACATACATGTGCGCCTAACAGGTTACAGTATAGTCCCCAAGACTTTCTAAGTAACGCACGCATATGTGGAATCTCGTCCTTCTTTCCGAACATCACAACAATCAGTCGTGTCTAGAAATCGATTTATCATGATAATCTGTTGCGAATTGCTGATACAATTCAATCCATTGACTGTAAGTGTTCCGAAGATGTGCCACGCTATACAATCTTTACAACGAACCTCCCTCTTGCCTTGCTCTGGCCCTTGTTTAGATACTGATGAATCTAGGCGACTGCAACGTTGAAAAATTTTTAAACTGTAAGTGCACTACACGACTCTGTCACGTTCTTAGTATCTGATCGGTTCTTTCAGTAACCCTGAACATAGAGTTCCCCGCCGGTGTCTCCGTGCATAGTGATACGGAAGCGTTTCCATGCACATGATTCATCCAGAAAGATGTCGTTCCACTCTGGTACGGTCCTTATTCTCAATAAAGTTGCGTGAGCCCGCTTACCCCGCCCTTAGTCTTTCGGCGGTTATACCTATGGACGACGGCGTGAAGCGGTCTGTCGACACAGCAAACGCTGTCGCAGGCGAAGTGACCTCTCTCAGCAGAGACAAGGAAACAACCTCTGCTCATGTTGTGCCGGCCGACCCCGATACAGACTATGTCCTACCCCCTGGTCGTCTGGCAGTGGTCTTCATGTATGTCTTGCTATTATGGTCTAAACTATCTACTGACGTGAAATAGAGGATTCATGCTTTCATTCATGCTTGTATCCTTGGACCAAACCATTTTAGCCACTGCCCTCGCCACCATCGCATCAAGTTTCTCGGCCGTCTCCGATCTGTCGTGGATAGCTAGCGCGTATTTTCTCACCCAGGCATGTGTTACTACGTGTCTTCACGGATTGCATGAGTGCTGACGTATCTCAAAGGCAGGGCTTTGTTTATTCTTCGGTCAAGTCCTGGCTATTGCGCCAGCGAAACCGGTATATTTGTGCTGCATTGCACTTTTTGAGATAGGCAGTCTTATTTGTGCGGTATCCCCCTCGATCGGTGTCCTGATTTTCGGTAGAGCGCTTTCAGGCGTAGGAGGGGCGGGGATGTGGGTGTCGATACTGTCCGTAATGGCACAGGTAATCTCTGTGCTGCAATCGAAAAAAGAAAAGTTAAAAACGCGTATTATTCTCAATATAGGTCACAACGATTACTCAAAGACCGGTCCTTCTGGGAGTCTTCGGCGGAGTGTACGCAATTGCCTCTATAATAGGGCCACTACTTGGTGGAGTATTCTCGCGTACGTTATGGAGCATTACCATGAGTAGCGATACTAACCTATGAATCTACACAGAACATGTAACATGGCGGTAGGCCATCGGCTATTCAATAGTGGTTAAATTGACGAACCATTATTTGCTCATCGTAGATGGTGCTTCTGTACGTTAATCTCGTCTGTAAACCCTCAAACACATGCTTACGAACTAGCTGTCCTTAGGGATTAACCTTCCAGTGAGTATATATGTTTTTAACGATCGAAGTGTCTCAATAAATGTCTAGTGCGGCGGAGTGGCGCTTCTCATCGTGTTCCTCGTCCTCCCGAACAATCCCCCTGCAGCTTCGGCATCTAGCGTAGGCCGGGGAATATGGTCATCAATAGACTACCTGGGCGCATTTCTGACTATGGCGATGGCTACCATGCTACTGATTCCGTTACAGTGGGGCGGAAACGAGAGGCCTTGGAATGATCCAGTAGTCATTGCCCTGCTTGTCTTGGTAAGTCGTATGGACTCCAACTCTTTGATACGGAGTTTGATCTATCGCAGTCTGGCGTCCTACTAGTAGTATTCATCGCCTGGGAATACAAGATGGGAGAACGCGCTCTCATGCCCTTGAACATCGCCGTCCCAGGTAGTATCCCCGGCACATGCGTGGAATCGGTGCGTAGTCTCCGCAAATATCCGCGCTTGATCATACTAATCGTCTTTACACGCAGTTCTTCTCGTTTATTTGCTTGGTTATCGGGACGGTGAGTGCATACTATTGGCTCTCATTTATTGACTGACGAACCTTCCAGTACTATTTGGTGTGTAAAACCTCCAGCGTTGAGAAGCATATGTTGACGTATAACAGCCTCTTTACTACCAAGTTGACGGGCACTCGGCGACGAGATCGGGTATAGACATTCTTCCCTATATGCTGTACGTCCAATCGTTCGGGCAGTGGGTTAACACCTAACAAAATATGCAGGTCCGGCGTTGCATGTAAGCTTCCGAACAGTCCCACTAATTCGACACTTATTCTTTGTCAGCTGCGGCCATTACTGGTGGATTCGTCTCTGTGAGTCACTATGTGTCATTTCTGCTGCCTGCTGTTCACATTCGCGACCCAGGTCACGGGGTATCTATGGCCCCTCCTCGTCTTTCCACCGCTGGTTGCTTCCGTCGCAAACGGTCTGATCTACACCGTTCACGCCGACACAAATTCAGCAAACCTCGTGGGCTACCAACTGCTACTGGGCTTCGGCCTCGGGGCAGTGCTGCAGAACACGGTCGGTTCATTCGCATCTTCGTATTGAACCAACCCCTCACGCTTTATTTTCATGATTAGCTGGTTGTTGCCCAAGCGCAATATGCACATAAGCCGGATCTCGTACCGCAGGCTACTTCGCTCGTCATGTTTCTTCAGCTGCTGGGCAGCTCAGTCGGGCTGGCGTGCGTATAATATCACTCGCTCAAAACGTGCTATTCACCATGTTTTCACAGCGTATCGGGCGCAGTCTTCGCGGGGCGACTAAATGAACGGCTTTCAGTTCTAGCACCCGACCTGCCTCCGTCGCTGCGAGCTGCAGTGCGCGAAAGTGTCACCGTCATATTTACCCTCCCAGAGGATACCAAGGCACCTGTTGTTACTGCTTATCTGTCTGCGGTCAACTCTGTGTTCTTGATCGGCGTGGCTTGTGCTGCCATTGCGTCTTTTGCTGCTCTATTCATCTCACGAAAGAGAATCAGGATGGAGAACAACGTGGTCGTAGCATAGTGTTGCGGATTGTACATACTTTTGAGTCGTAGACCTACTTTTATTCATACGATACGTCCTTCAGGAGGCTTGGTGAATACTTGAACGACAAGACTTGGTAGTCTCAATGTTTCACGCCTAGTTGTGTCGAACGCTTGTCTTACAGTACTGTACATAGTACATATAGGTACCGCACCAAGGGTAAACTAAATACAGAATTCAGAGCAGACAGCGTAAAGTACAACTAGGCGTGAGATATACCGCAGTCAACTAGAGAAACCACCTCTAGTAAGACCGTCGGCGAAGCTTCAAATCCACAGGACCGATTCCGAATGACAGCCCAATTCGTCCGGCGCTGTCCAGAACGCGCTGGTGTACACGGGACCGGGTGTCCCCTTCTCCCAACACGATATCCAAGTGCCAATCACGCAACAGCAGACTCAGGAACGTTAAAACCTCGACGTGCGCGAACTTACGCCCAACGCATGCACGGGATCCCTGCCCGAACATCAGTACTTGGGGTTCCGATACGCCCATCCAACGCTCAGGAATGAAGCGGTCAGGGTTTGGGAAGCTGTGCGGGTCGTGGCCTGAGAGATCTGTCAGCGGATAGTGACAGATGAGTGGGTAGGCTAGCTGAACTGTACCTGCAGCAATCATGTCGATAATCAAACGGCTGCCTTTGGGAAAGACGAACGTTCCTTCTACAGGATGGGATACCCGCACTGATACGTCTTCCGTCATGTCTCGGGGCAATGTGCTACCAGCAGCTAAACCTAGACTTGAGCCAAACGCTCATGGGTTTGACGTAGTGCGGGACTCACGGAACATCCTGAGGGCTTCCCAGAAGCACATGGTCAAAAAGGGAAGATTGCAGAGGCCCTCGTGAAGCTGCCCACGTCGTCAGTGTTATGCCACAAACAAGATGCGAACACTGACAATCTCAGATTCAGCGGGAAATACTTGTATAACTTCTTGGTACGCCTTATGTTGCTCTTGTTGGTGTATAGCGAGCATGACAATCGTTGCCGACATTGCATGTGCCGTTGTCTCTGCGGATGCGCTCGAAATAAGGCTGACGGCGACATATCAGGGAACTCACCTGATCCAGCAAACATGAGGCTATAGATATTGCCGATCTAAGTGGTAATCAGAATGTGTTTGCATCCATGAGATAGCACGGGCGTACAGCTTCGTTTTCCTGCAACCCAAATTTCGCCTCCGGGTCCAAAGCATCTACAACTCGAGTAAATATGTCTCCGCGATAGACGTGTTCATTGCCATGTCGATCAACTGATGACCTGCGCTCTTGAACAAGTTCATGCATAGAGCCTGCAAGTGTGGTCCACGCAGAGTGCAAAAACTTCAACCTAGAAACTGATCAGATGACTGAACAATCCGACAAACAGCTCCTTACTTTTTGATGGGAAGCTTGAAGGCCCACTCTGGCAAGATAAGACGATAAAGGAACTCTCTAGTAACAATCGAGATGCAGGCCCCCAAGGAAAGGTGCTTTGCATCAGATCCTTCGTCTTCCCAGGAGAGTGGAAGACCAAATCCACAGCGCGAGATGATGATTAATGCAAGCTAAAATGTGAATTAATTCCCGCCCGTCTAGAAAACCATAGGCTTGCTGACCTTTGACGGTATACGATTACAGTTACTGACGAAAACATCAGACTCCGTCCACCCTTCAACTCTCATCATCTCCGCGTACGCAGAGCGTGTCTCTTGAGCGACAAGGGCGTATCTTGAAGAGATAAGTCAATACGCGAGCCAACCAAATTTCCAACCACCTACGTCTGAGCAGTAAATGCGGCGGACATCACCCGTCTGTGCCGTTTCCAGTCTTCACCGTTGGCAGAGATTAAATTTCCTCCCCATTGCCTGGAAATCGTATGTCGTCGATACAGTCATCACCGCTCACTATGAGAGAACGTACAAAAATGGGAACATAAGCTCTTCGTGCTTGATCAACCGAGTCTTATGCTCGTTTGAGAGGAGCTGCTTGATGACATCTGGTGCGGCCGTAAAGTACATCGACTTGCCTCCGAAAAGACAGATACACGAGATAATGTCATGTTGGCGGTTAAAATAGCCTGCATAAGAGTCAGAGAAGGCTTACAGTGCGCATCTTTTGAATAGCTCACCTGTTGCGCGCTGTCTCCAGTTCCACTCCAAGCCTGGATTCCACCAGTTTGTACCCATCATAGCACCGATTGGACTCATAGGACAGAAGAGGATTCGCATCCCTGGCACGTGCCTCATAGTCTAGACGTTGTGTCAGAACTTTCGATACAAAGTAAGAATAGGTAGCGTACGATGTATGCCGCTAAGAATTTGGACATCCGATATAATAAGTAAAGCGCGAGATACGTATAGACGACTGCCGCGGCGGACATTTTAGGCTTGCAACAAATTGGCGCAAAGACATGTCTAGGTCAATGGCGCGAGGGGATGTTATGGTAGCTGAGCAGTGGGACTCAAGAAGAGACGATATACCAGTGAACATAAATCAGAACTTTCAATAAACTTAGAATAGAGACGCAGGTCGCAGAGGTACGTTCATTTCAGCCAGTCTTGCGGCTACATACGGTGTACATGTTCTATTGATTTCTGGAACACATAGTATCCACCTGGAAGGAGTATGATATCAGTAGAGCGCGAGGGGTCATTTGAGGCTACGCACGTCAAAAGCCAAGAACAGATGGAGGCGACTGCATCCTTCAAGGAACATGATGCTTCGGAATTGCCTCAAGGCCGCCGAATACTCACCGAGTCATGATGCGGTAGGTCTGAATGAACATCGCAGCGCTGACTGTAGCGCAAACTATCAGATGGATCGTATTGCGGTGTAGTATCCTGTGGTAGTAGTCTTACTCATCACAAGCCTCCCTCTCGGGATATTCGTGAATCACTTTCCCACGGATCGGAAAACTCCGTGAAGCACGTGTTAGAAGTTGTGCAGGAGGCGCGAACCCGGGCGGGCTGATTTCGTCCAGGTCACTCAGGTTGGACAGTAAACGCTATATTGCAAAGGCCCGGGAAGCCAGTGAGTTCATATGCAAGGCACCATCATTGACTCTGACATCTGGCCGACAAATGGCTTATCTATATCATCAGCTACCAGATGTCAGTCAACAGATCCGAATACGAGAAAATCAAGGGTGCGCATTGCTAGTCAGACGTCTAAACATGGGGCTATCATATGGACTGCCAGCGCGATACATCATGCGGGACTTCAGAACTCCGAAGGTACGAATTGATTTGGGTCAGTCCTTCGCCTTCTGCTCGATGCAGGGTTATGCTGCTAACATACTACCATAGAATTGTATGCGGGGAGATGAACACGATCTCATGATGTACCACGTCGAGGCTTTCCGCAAACCTTGGTAGTGCGATACAATTCTCCGCAACACAACTGGAGTGTCTAGCAGGTTTTGCAATACTTTCAAGTCCTACTCCAGATGACCTGTCCCAAAGCAAGACAGTCTGTCATGGTCATCGGCGGCCAAGGATTTTTGGGGCGAAGAATTGTCTCAGCCCTATTCGCAACCTTCACAGGGCCGTTGGCTATTGTTGACGTTGTTTACGAAGCTATTGATCCGCGTACACACTTTTATCATTGCGACATTACCGACGAGGCGGCCGTGTACAGCACCATGGCAAGTGTGCGTATTTCTGTCGCTTGAGTATTGATCTACGTCTGATATGTCACAGTTTCTCCCTACGTGTGTTATACACTGCGCTGCGGCTTTGCCGACGCATTCCGCGGACGCACATTGGCGTGTCAACTATACAGGCACTCGACATATATTGTCAGCTTCAGTCAAATGCGGGGTAGCCGCGTTCATATATACAAGTGATGCTTGTGTCGCTTTCGATGGGACACCGCTCGAAGGAGCTGACGAAGAGACACACATTCCGACGTTCGCCTCCCATTCGTACAACGACTCCAAAGCTTCCGCTGAAAGACTTATAAAGGATTTCCGCGGGATTCAAGGTCTTATGACTTGTATTATAAGACCTTCATACATATTTGGGCAAGCATATCCTGTTTCGATCTTCGTAAACATGCTGATGATCGCGTAGACCAGGGAACTCTTTCATAGATGTTGTCATGTCTATGTCAACTCCCTCTAAAGCAGTCTCTCTAGAAATCGGCGACAACAGCAACCTAGCGGACTGGGTGTATGTCGATAACGTGGCGCATGCCCACGTCTTAGCGGCGTATCGCCTGCTGTCACAACGCAACATAGACGGCGAGACCTTCCTTATCACCAATGACGAACCGCGCCCTTTCTGGGATGTGCCGAAAACCATATGGCTACAACTTGGCTATCTAGAGGCGGATGGATGGCGGATTACAAGAATCTCGCCGACTCTAGCCACATATTTGGTAGGCTTGGGACAGATGATCGGCCTGACAAGCAGAGAATTCTGCGTTCTACAGCAGTATTACATCACATGCTCCTCCACACCTCATTGGTACGATATTTCGAAAGCGAAGTCAGTATTGGGATATACGCCTCTTGTATCCTTGGATGAGGGCATTCGCCGTGCGGTTGAGGTGAGCCAATTCATTCGTGAACTCAACGCATGCAGCTCAATTCATCTGTCAATCAACAGTGGCATATGACCCGTCGTGGAACTTAGAGCTCAATCTTTTGTGGTGTAATACACCTTCATACGTCCTATACTTGGTTCCAGCTTAGGTCGATAATATTCTCTGATTGTATGTTTCTGTTTTCGTGATGTGCAGAGGCTTGTCAATATTGAACGGCTTCTGTAGTTCTCCCGCTCAGTTGGAACGATAAATCTGACCCGATTCGGTAGTGGACCTATCACAAGGATACAGCGTCTACACTCGATACAGAGGACCGGCGTGCTGGCGACTTCGCATAAGCACATCTTCTTCCATCTCTCGATGAACAAGCACGGCCTTGACCGTATAAGGACAATCCATTCACCGGGATTCTCGGCACGGTCTATCATGCCTCTGCCTCGCCCATAATACCAACAATCACGCATCACCGCTGTGCTGTCCTGTGACCTTGAACAGCGCGGTCACCGTGAGCTCAGATTTCCACATAGGAGCGGAGGTTCGATGGACGAGATGGATGCCCTCTGGGTTTGATACAGCTGAGACTGATGCATTGACATTTGCGGCTGTGGTTCAGGCGATCTCATCCGGGCGCTCGCACAGGAGATCCAGCGCCCTAATCTGTGGCGTAGGGACCTGAATCCATTCTCAGAGTGAGCGAACTACAAAATCGCCTCCGTGGAATACTCTTGGGCTGACGCCTCGTTTATCCAGAGTGTAACATTGGGTAGCATGGGACTCCCAGACGACACCCCTTACGTCCCTCCCTCCCTCGATGCCTTGTTCGAAGTATACAGGCACTTCTATGGCGTCCGTTACAGCACTCGTATGTTATCTCATCTTTTACGCGAGTAGAGAACGTGAACTCAAGTCGGAAATATTATAGTCAGCGCGCTCACATTCTATCTTCTGGATTGCTGTATGTGGAATTCACTCGTACATGTCTGACACCGGCTGATTTTCAGTATAGTGGCTAGTTTCCCTGACGAGGTCAGTCGCCTGTAACATATCCTATTCCTCGTTTCAACGCCACCGACCTCTTTGTTTTCCCGATAGATCACATACATATGGGTGAGTTTTACGCATGTCCGTCTCGACGTACCTAGATTCAAACCGATTTTTTTGAAGAACTCCCGCTGGTCATTCATGAAAATATTATATCTGCTGGTATGTCGATTCAACACAACCTATAGCGCACTATTGATGAGTAATCTCAGAATCGCTACGGCGTTATTGCTTCGCTCGGAGTATACACTGCTTGTGCGTACAATCTAGTCTATTCGACATTGCGATCTCACGAAGAAAGAGTAGTCATCATGTTGGACCACCCTACGGTTGAAACGTGAGTCCCACATTCTCGTCGTCTTTCGCATTTTTGACATATGTTTCATCGAATCCGCAGCTGTATGTATCTGTCGCGCTACTGCGCCACTGTATACCCTGATGATCGTCAAACGATCTGTTAGGTTTTGCACAAGCCATTTACGGAATTTGGATTGGTATGTGTGCAACCTCCCGGTCATCATGCAAGCAGATCTCACCATCTTCTGTACCGGCATTTAGGCCTGTTCAATACCTGTGTAGTGGCGAGTAAGCTCCCTTCCTTACTCTCAGCCAATCGCAGCCGTTGACAAGATTCCATAATGTCAGTGATTCTGCAACTTCGTGTCTGGGCGCTGTACGACCAAAGTAAGGGATCAGTGCTGTTGTTAATGATAATATCGACTGAGCCTTTAGCAGATAGGTATATCAAAATAGCTGCTGGCCTATTCCTAGCTGGCGAAGCTATTTCGACATCTGTGATGGCTATCTTGAAGCTCACAAACGATCACGGTATGCGATATCTGTATGCACGCACTTCCTCACTAACTTCTACCAAGCGGGCACAATTCCTGGAACACCATTCTGTAATGCAAAGATTCCGACGTATCTGCACGACTTTTGGTACATCGAACCGATTCATAAGCACGTAGTTACTCACAGGGTCTGCTCAGGCTTCCGATGATATCGTACGACGCTGTTTTGTTGATCCTGGTATGCTACAAAGCCTATGAGCATTTCAAGTTGATGCCCGACAAGGCTTGGAGCGGTGCACGGCTCATGAACGTCCTTGTCCGTGACTCCGTACTCTACTTCCTCTGGTACGTCGCACGTCATGTCCGTAACCTTGGACGCTAGCTAACGCTTGCGAAGCGGATTTGCAGTGTACCTTTGGAACACCATCATGTGGACTGTGGGGGAAATAGATTTATTTCCCCTTGCTGTCGGCTGGGCTCTAGCCATTCCTCCAGTTGTAGCCGCACACATGGTCCTCAACATGCGCAAGGAGTACCGCAAGGACAGCGGCATCGACACGGAGGATTTGATTGAGACACATGAGCTGCAGATCCGCGCACCCACGATGACCAGCGACTTGAATTCCACCTTGGGAAGAGTACAGACGAGAGGAGGGTCTTCGCTTGACTCAACCCTGAATAACTCCGGGGTCGTTCATATTGTTTAGCGAGGGATTGTAAACATCAGAATATTTATTTCAATACGAGCCATGTGAGATATGTCTAGCATGAACTTATGATGCATGTGTGAGTCGAAAGGAGCGAATGGATCCATCGATGTATGCATACAGGCGGGTGAGCTTCACTTATCTCCCTGGCGGCGCGAAGAGGCAGTTATGGCGTAAAGGAAGGACTGACGTCGGCAATCCTGACAACCACGAGATGGTCTATATTGGCTGTACATGACTGTGCCGTCCTTGTACAGTGCACTAAACTACATGAATCGCATTAGATCCCAGTGTAGAAGTCGTACTGTTGCCACATCCAGATCATCGATACCGCTGACATCCTAATGAGCACTGTATCCGCCAATGAACTTGTGATACTTACAGGAAACAATAAAAGGGCTGATGGTTCCTGCGCTCAACTTGGCTGTCCGATAGACGAAGCATTCAGATGCGAAGTGCAAGAAGGCGAAAGCATATGTCAGAAAAGTCATCTTATAAACGCTATCATAAAGCTCAGCAATTGGTAGGCACCGGACAAGGGCATCAATGAAGACATACATAGGATCACTCAGATTATAAGCTGCGAAGGCACGGACCATGCCTGAAGTGAGTGTCCAAATTGCAAATGTACGCGACTGCAGGGCAGATACTGAAGGCGGCTTAGCATGATTCTTTTGCAAAGCAAGAACAAGAAACGTACCGTCACTGCGAGGAGCAGCATTGTATACAAGACGAGCAGCTTCAGGATTCCTGAAGTTTGAAAAGGAGTTCAAGATGGCCGTGGTAGCTACAAGAAGCTGCCAGCGAGGAAGATACCCAGGGCCTCCGGGAAGCACTATTACGGGTTGAAAGAAATGAGGTCGAAGCTATGTCAAAAGCTGGAGTAAGAAACTTACAGGAAAGTAACGACATTGTACAGAGATATGCCAGTCACAGGTAAGCGTGCCAGCGATTTAGTATCTTGGGGAACTGGGTGTGTTGGTAGCTGAATGGATGTGTTTCAGTCCAGTACACGTTTCAACCTCCCCATGAACCTTACTACAATTCATGTAGGGTCAACACGGGGACGCTGACTGCTGTGAACATAATCGATCAGATAAATCCAGCGCTCAAAAACATCAGCAAAATACAAAGTGTTCCATGGCTGACTTAAATTCATCATGGAAGACCTGAGATGAGATACTAACGTAAGTTCGCAGAAGGGGAAACCTCCGACAGTCGAGAACAAGTCGAGAAGCATGGCGTTTTGGTGGCGTTACTTATGAGCGCTCAAATTTCAATGCGTGGGAAAGAATGCTTGTAGACATCCTTAGTGACGCGCGTAACGCTTGTCAGGGTTGATCTTACCATACATGCTCAACTATATCCTTTCGCACGAAGCTAAGGTGAGCTGTGGGGATGAGGATAGTGATTGTATTTGGCTTATCGGCAACCAAATTTCTTACTCCAGATGACCCTGTGTATCTGGAAAACCAACTAAATGTGTCGATATCCATTCACAGGCACCGCATCAGCCGAAGACCACCCTGTTCTTGGTCGAACTGATAGGTATGATGTCTGTATACTATATTGAATTCACGCTCAATAGACATACATCTCATAGTTACTGATATAGCAGTTACGCGGACGAAGCCGGATTTTTCCGCTAGCTCTTCAACAGTACCTCCCGGTGAACTCGTGGCGCCATAGGCGTGTTTTGTATTGTGAGCCTCTTCTTACAACGACAGCCAAGTATAGCGTTTCTGATATCCTGCAACTCAAATGACAAGTGTGTAGAATCACGATGCCGTCTTCGTTTGATGCATGGCAGTCATGCGCGGTGTGCACTCAATATCTGCCGCATTACCAGGAACCATCTTTGCTGCTTGATTATGGGCAGAGGAAATGTTCGGTAGTTCTTCTACGCGGGATTATAGCGCTGTCACTGACCAGTTGCTGTATCGCTTTATATCTCTGTCAGGAAAAGAGGTAGCCTCACATCTCCGCTCATGGATACTGTGGCTTGTCTTCTCTTCGTCGTCGGTCTCCTCTACGTCGTACGTTGGGCATTGGTCTCTCAAAGTAACGTCAAGTTTGCACCTCGGGTTTGGACAGGAATTCCATGGCTAGGCGGCGGCTTTCATTATGGACGTGATGCCGCCAAATCGCTCTGGAGATGGATGTATGTAGTAGGGAAGCTCTTGCTTCAATTACTCGTATGGATTGACGCGCTTTGCAGGCATCAGTACGGCTGTAACTTCCAGGTCATAATGGGAGGCGTTTCTTTCATCTTCGTCGCCGACCCCCAGAGCATGGACGCTCTATACAGGAATCGTAGCCATGCATTGATTCCTGGTACATTGCACGGCCGTCTCCCGCGCAGAGTGGGTGGCGTGCGTTCGGAGAAGGCTATCACGGTGACGGAGGAGGTTCTGATCCCTATCACAATCAAAGCGAACTCTGAGCCCGCGATCTGCGAGACTATGCCAACCTTTAACGAACGGACCTATCGGCATCTCCTGGCACTCGCCACCGTAACAGAAGGCTGTACATATCCCTTGAGGTGCTTAATCTCCGACACCCTCTATCGCACGGTGTCTATCGCGCTATTCGGTCCATCTTTCCCTGTCGACTCCTGCGGAGACTTCAAGTGTCTCGACACGCATTCGTACCAGCTATTCGCAGGATACTTTCCGGCTCCTCAGTCGACGTACCAAGCGCGTCAGCGCTTAGCAGGCAAACTCACTAGATTCATGAAACCATGGAAGGACACTGAGGGGCTCATCGACTTCCCTGGCGTACCTGCCCATGGAAATGAGATGGTCCGTGCCTTGGTGCAGTCCCAGCTTCCCGAATCAGACGTCGCAGCGCTGTTGACAACGTACGTGTGGGGTATCCACACGAATATGAGCCGGACATTATTCTGGCTCCTTGCACACCTCGCCGTCGATCGGGATGCCTATGAACGTCTCCGGGAAGCCATTGACGTGGGCGTCAAGAAGGAATTCAAAGACTTAGCTGCTCTTCTCGACGCCCATCCAAGCGTCCTCAACGGGCCCACTTTCCGTCTTCTCGACTCTGCGATTAAAGAGACGAACAGACTCTATCTTCTCCCAATGTCATTCCGAGAAGTCATAGCGGACTTTGACTTTCCTACCAGCAAAGACGGTTCTTTCAGCGCGCTGCGCGGAAATCAGACAGTCGCGAATATCGCAGGTGTTCACTGGGATGGGAGCAAATTCGAGGATCCTTTGTCGTTCCGCATCGATCGCTTCCTCGACGATAAGTTGACCCCGCATCTGTACATATTCGGAAAGGGTCAGCATATCGTAAGTGTCATCGTGTTTCTCGCCATCTGAGTCGCGATACTCAAAATATTGTTGCTAGTGTCCTGGCCGACACCTGGCTGTCTATGTCATGAAGATGTTCACAATCCTATGCCTCTACTATTTCGAGATCCTACCTCAGGAAGGCGGAACGCTTCCCGAGAAAGACCCGTGTAGCCTGGGAATGATGCGGTCCAAAGAGGACATGCCTATTTACTTCAAGGAACGGGTTTTCCCCGACCTCGCATGCAAATTGTAATCATGATCTGGTACGCCACATTTCGCCGTGGACATGGAACGATCTCATACTGAGGTAATCTAGCCCATTGGATGATCGGCAACTGAGTTCGAGTACCGTAGATTATATCGCGAAGGGTTATATATGGCTGCATACTCAAGATTAGCTGGTTTGACTGGCTTTCAATGACAATGAAAAATCGCGATAACTATAGTCTGCAACGCTGATGGTCACAATATCCAACCGCGCAAATCATCCGAAAGCACACCTAATGTGACGAATGCCTTTGTTCTTTTTGTACGCCTACGATATTATGATTTGGACGAACACAGCTTAGTTGCGTAGCGAGAGAATACAGTACAATAGCGATCATAACCAAATGTCCCCAGTTGCAAGCCAGAAGGTGAGCCTAGATAATGAGTGCATGGTGTTTCCGTATGTTCTTGAGTTAAGTAGCGGTATCCTTGATCATGTCGGAAGCCTTCTCTGCAATGGCGATGATGACAGAACAAGGGTGCCCAGTCACTTGCGTCGGGAACACTGAGGCATCGACAACACGTAGGTTCTTGATTCCATGCACACGGAGCTCTGCATCAACGACACTGTCTTGCGGGTCAAGGCCCATGCGCGCCGTGCTAATCTGTAGCGCAAAGGTAGAGGTGTGAATGACCGGCAAAGACTACATAAAATACTCGAGACGAACCGGATGGTATTCGGGGAGCGCATTTCCTCGAATGAATTCCTTCAGATCTTCGTCGGTCGCCGCATCGGGGTCGACGTCGCCGACCCACCAGATGCTCTTGGGGTCCGCCGAGTCGGGACGAAGGTCGAGCATGGACGCGAGGGGCTCGATGCGCGCGAGGCGTTGGGCGAGGCGCACAGCGCGGACCACGACGTTTAAGTCTGTTTCCGACGCGAAGTAGCTAACACGAATCCAGTCAGTCATGTCCGCCAAAGTTGCAAGAAACACATACTTTGCGTCGATAATCGGCGCGTCCCAGGAATTCTTTGACTTTAGAGTGATAGTGCCAGTGCTTTCGGGACGTAGGTTGATTGCAAGCTGCGGGGTGGAAGATTGACTCAGTCCGATACCGTTGATGTCGCGACGGAGGTACTCACCATCGTGAGACCAAGGGAACCTGCAGGCGGATCTTGCAACCCGGGGCCAACGACCGTTGCAGGTGCCCACAAGACTTCTATATCAGGCACTCCAGGACCAGACGAGTTGTCCTTCACCGGAAGACCTGGAGAGGCCAATGAAGAGAATGGAAGACTATTGAGAAAGAACACAACAAGCATCAGCGACTCCATGCTTGGATGTGTCAGTAGATGGCGAGATGGCGTACTCTGGGTCATCGGACCGAACAAATGCAGCACCAGGAACGCAGAGCGTAGTGAACGGGCCCTTGCTGAGCAGAAGGAACTTGAGAAGGGTGTTCGCGCCAGAGAGCATGCCGCGCAAGTAATCCCACGTATATCCTGGTTTGGCACGGAAACGCAGAGAACCGGCGCCGATGTGCTTTGAGAACGCTGCATCAGACCAGGATTCGAACACAGACGGCAGCGAGACCGAGGCTCACATCAGAGAGATTCTTCCCCACAGCGGGAGAGTCATGCACAACTTTGATGTCCAGTTTTTCAAGCTCGGCTGCGGGACCGACACCAGAAAGCAGTAGTAACTGGGGAGTGCCTACCGTACCTGCACTGAGGATCACCTCTGTCTTGGCACAGACGCCATAGCTTGGGGAAGTCGGGCTGGTAGACACTACCACGCCAACAGCCCGCAGTCCTTGACCTTCGACGTTCTTAGTGACAATCTTGTCGACGTGCATGTTGATAGCGACAGTGAGATTGGGCCGAGCGAGCACGTTAGGGGTGAGGTAGGCAGTTGCAGTTGTGACACCTGGGAAGAGCTAGTTGATACGTGTTTAAGATACAGCTATAAAGCAGCACGACTCACGACGTCCGTTCGGGTCTATGTTTCCAATGAATTGAACAACCCCGGCCGTACCCTGTGGCGTGTTAATATCGCTATAAATTACCATATCTAGTACCGCAATATGGCCTATGATAAGACTAATGGTACTGTACCTGACTTCAGGAACGATGGTCTTGAATGCCTGGTAAGCAGCTTGGCATACGGGCTAATGGATATGGAGTTAGGTGACCTTATGGGCGAACGAGATTCGTTACTTACTGCAAGAGGATCAACGCTGTGTCCAGTAATCCATGGGCCTGACGACCCTCTGTCTTCCGGCTTCACCCCCGGAAAGTTGGGGCTCGGGTTGTATTTCTCTGCTTTTGTGAAATATCTATAGAAGGCTATTAATTTGGCTCGTGCAACATAGGGAATCGATGTTCTTGAACGTACGGCCGCAAGCCCTTGTAATCCCATTCGCTGAGACCCATGGAACCCCATTGGTCAAAGTCTGTCATATCAACACCGATGAGCGCTGTAAGGTGGGGTTAGGGTCTGTTCGACTTACCGTGTGGATCGCAATGATGGTAAATGGCGGCATTGATTGCACTGGAATAGGTTAGGTAAATCGATAGCGAGGTTATAGTGGACAAATACCTAGTGCCACCTAGAATCTTGCCACGGAACCAATCAATCTCCTGGCCTTTCATGTGCTTCTGGGGTCTAGGGAGGTCATTCTCGTGTTATGTGTGCATGTGGCCTAAGCACCCTTACGTTGTCTTATAGGCCCAATCTATGCTAGTATGGAATGTTTTGGAGAAAGCGAATGGTATCGATGACATGAGGTTTCCCTTGTGACTGGCGATTTGTGAGTTTCTACCCGCGCTGTGGTCCAAGTAGGTGACGGCTCACCTCCCTCCAGCTTCAATTAGAAGCACCGTTTTGTCCCAATTTTCTGAAAGTCGTGACGCAAGGACACAACCAGCAGTGCCTACCAAGATGCAAATCAGGACGTAACAATGGGCTATAACAAGACTTATACGGAACCTCCACCGACGATCACGTAGTCGTATCCACGCCATTTAGACGGGTCATCGTCTGCACCGTTCACGCGAGTAGCAAACTCGTTTGGGTTAGACTTGAGAGGCGAGGAATGTGTTACACCCATCTTGTATGGCGAAGGATTTGGTCGTCTTGCTGGCGTGAGAGGGAGGAAGGAGCTGCAACGTTGTTATATGGCGGAACACCGCTATGACCATCATGCATCAACTCGATCACCCCATCAAGAACTTCTACTATCTGAGACGTCCTACAACGCCTGAATTGGCCGGGTCGTGAAGTGTTCCTAGCATGTTTAAGCACACCACGTCGTAGACCATAGGATCGATGTCAGACTACAAAGCGGAAGGAGGTATCCTACAATGTCTCCCAAAGTCGTACCTGCGTCATTTCAATTATTAGATGTGTTTGCATAGTGAAAATGACACTGGAAGCCGGGCTGGCGGACAGGCACACCGGAAGCGTTGAACTCGCCAAGACTCGTCAGTCGTGGATGGTGAATAACCGACGAGGTGTTAAGATGAATAGAAGGTGGAAGCTGGTCTTGTGGTACGAAGAAACGTTCACCACTGCAGGTCGCCTCTCCGAGTCGGACATGGGAATCGGGATCTTTCGGCGTGCACCTAACCCCAGACCTGGGCCAATCGGCCATCTGCTTATGTAATCCGAGCGCGTCCTCCGGCCGCGGCGGCGGAACAATTTGCGCGTATCTTCAGCTTCGACCACGACCACGACCACGATCTCCTCGGTCGAGCCACGTATACGTTCTTTGTTTTCTATCTGTTCAAATCTTGCTTAGGTTCTGAACGTCGTGTCCCTGCAACTTTGGTGTGTAGCACGTTTCTTCATTGTTATGTATGGAACTCAAATAAGACTTGCAAAGTTTCGTGCTTAGATTATATCCTTCATCTCGTTACTATCTGAATTGTGTCTACGGTGTCCGAATACTCATACCGTTAGCTCACGATTTTGGTACATAGCCAGCATAAGGAAGTATGCGTTCTTCGTCGAGCAACCATGTGGAACATATCAGAGATCGCATCGCACATACGGACGGAGCTGTGTCACGCCGTCCGTTGAACGTGAAACAATTGCTCGAACTTCTGAGCAACCATGAAAACCAAATTAGCAAGGCGAATAAGATGAAGGGCAAGAAGCGCGCCGCAGAAGATATTCCTGCACATGGACGCCACAAAAGACTCAAGGGGAACCAGCAGCAAGAGTCTTCAACGCGAGAGTTTCCGACGTCCATTCCTGTCCTCCAACACGTGTATGAGATATCGTACACTACTAAGAGGTTCTCGGAGGAGGTGAACGATCCACAACAGGAGGTTGACATGGAAGTTGACTGGTCGCAAGAAGAGGATACCCTAGTGGAATGGCTACAAGACCTACGATCGAATACAGGATGCTCAAAACTCACGCTAGGCAGTGTAGACCTACACCATCGCGACACAAACATGCTTGTCTCCGTACCTGAGACCTCTGGCTCACATCTCGTGACGGTGCCACACCTGGCTGATGACACGGCGACGACACAAAACCCACTCCTCGTGTTTGCAGTACTACGGCAGACTGGACGCGCTGAACTAGAGGCAACCTTATCCATGGTCACGATAGACTGCCCACCACCCGATATACTGCCGTTCAAAATCGTGTTGTCCGTCGAAGTCTCTTTGCTTCTCCCTGCTATCTTCACGCAGATGAGGGGTGTAGATGACACTCAACGGCGCGCCCTGCGAATAATATTCCCGGAATCTGAGTGGCCAGGCGAGATCAGAGATGTAGACGTGCCGTTCTTGTATACTGCCCTCAGGCCCGCTCCGCCACTTGACCCTGCAACTTTGGAGTGTCTTCAGCCCCCCGCGCTGACCGCTACCTTGCTGCCATTCCAGCGCCGCAGTGTCGCTTGGCTCCTCGAGCGAGAGGAAAAAGTTGTCGGCGCGGATGGTACCGTTATCACAAAATCTGAAAACAGCGGAGAGCTCCCATTGTTTTGGGAACGTGTTCGGCACGTATATTCGACAGCGGACAAAGGAGAACGCTCAGAGGTATGGTATATCAACCGGCTGACAGGCCAGCTCACAGATACTGAGCCCGAATACAACACGAATGTAACTCGCGGTGGTATTCTTGCTGAGGAGCCCGGCTTAGGGAAGACTCTCGAATGCATTGCCCTCATTCTGTTGAACCCATCCATTGGACGTGGACCGATGACAAAGAGATGGGATCCAGAGACTCAGTTGGATGTCAAAGAGATACAGGTACGCAGCTCGAGACTTTTCATTCTCGATGCGACACATTTTGACCTCATGGACACAGACAACGCTCATTGTGACTCCACAATCGCTAGCGCAGCAATGGATAGATGAACTAGCGGTGCATGCCCCCAGTCTGAAGGTTCTCGTCTACGAGGGGTGGTCGAAGGTAAAAGTGCCCATTTCCGAGACGGACGTCGCCGCAGCAGTACTACGGCGAGCGAAGATTTCGAGCCCTCGGAAGAACCGCAAAACATCAGCATCCGCGCGTGAACGGTCGGCGACATCCACAATAGAGGACGCAGATGTCAAGATGCACAATGCAGCAGAAGAGCAAGAGCCGATCGTTGATTGGTGCACCTACGTGAACGAATACGACGTGTGCATAACAACATACAATGTACTTGCGCACGACCTCGGCGTTGCGCGCCCGCCTCCTCAGCGACCGCGCCGCGACGGCGCAACATACGCGAATCTCCCACGCCCGAGGAGCCCGCTGGTGATGTGCGAGTGGCATAGGGTCATCATGGACGAAGTGCAAATGGTCGGTGGAGGCAAGACTGCGTATGTTATTCCATCTAAACCAGGTACATCGCACGACCTGATTACGACGTCTTCAGGGACATGGTGTCACTCATACCTCGATTGTCCTCATTCGCGGTGTCTGGCACGCCCGCGCGTTCTCAAGTCTCAGATCTGATCCACGTACTCAGGTTTGTTCTCGAGTATTTTCTCATCGCAAGGCATTTAACACACGTGTCTTCATCCAGATTCCTCCGCATACCACAGCTGGTCCAGGAACCCAAACTATGGGTACGATTGCAACGTCCCGAACATGTCAATCAGTTTGTTGAGTTGTTCAACAAATACGCTATCAGGTGTGTCATGCTTTCGTATTTACGCTGGTGGACCGGGACTCAGGCTTTGATAGAACTACTAAGGCTTCTGTCAAGGACGAGCTAACAATCCCAAGGCAGACTCGCTTCCTTGTCCCCATCCAGCTCGGCAAAGTCGAGAAACATGTACGTGCCATATCTTCTATGGCATTGCATGACTAAACTCAGCTATTACCATTTGCAGGTGTACGACCAGAACCTTGAGACTGCGCTGCTTGAGCTAGGGCTCGATGCTCGTGGAGTTGCTGTGAGCGAAAATTGGCAGATCGATACGGGTCTTCTTCGCACATGGCTTCGCAAGCTGCGGGGAATATGCACCCACCCACAAGTAGGACAACTGCAAAACTCTGATAAGAACAAGTCCGGTGCGCTGAAAACGATAGGGGAAGTATTGGAGGTATGTCAGCACTAGTAATGCATTTACGATACAAACAAACAAGGTTGTATAGGGAATGAAGGATCAGAACTGGCGATCTTTTATGGAGGATCGGAAACTCAAGGTGATTTTATGTTTGTCTTGAGAATGACAATCGTTACTGATTGCACCACCAAGATACAAGCACTCGCTACATTGGCACAGCTGCAGCAACAGGAAGATCACAACATCAACAGGTACCAAGTTGCGCTCAACACCCTCTTGTTCGCCGAAAAGGAGATGGACAAGGTCATCAAGGAGATTCGGCTTTCCCTCGACAAGCATGACGAAGCCGGAAAGTCTTTGATGGCTGAAGAGGCTAATAGCGACGATGTCACGCCAGAGACAAGCAAAGACAAAGGCAAACAGCCAATGCGCCATGAGACTTCTCGCGCCTCAGAGGATGGTGAGGAAGATGGATTGCCCCAAACTGCGGCTGGCGAGGAACATCGTAACAAGAAACGCGCGCTGCAGCAGCGGCTCCGCGAATGTCAGATAGTCATGCACAAGGTGAAGTTCCTCATGGGTGACGTTTATCACGCCCTCGGAGAAAGTCACTCGGCCGACGAAAACGCGGCGTACGCTGCCGCTGAAGATCTTAGACGTGTATTGCTCATGAGTACGTATGTCCTTATGCTGGTTCGTTGTTCTCGGCTCATTTTTATCTCGCAGGTACGGAGTCAGCAGCGAAACGCGCGATGTCACAGTTGCTGTACGATGCCGATAAAGCGATAACGGAGAAAGAGCTCTACATCGATGATCCATACTGTACTCCGGAGGGCAACAAATCCAGGGATCTTGTAAGTTACGATCTATTTCAGATTTTTTTTCTCACCCAGAAGCCGTTGCTGCCTCTTAGATTGAGGAAGCGAACGACATGGTACATGATGTACTCAACCCGCAAGCATCTCTGCTATGGAAGTGGAGAGTCCATCTGGTCAGTCTTCTCACCCAGCCACTCACATCCGAAGACGGCGATGCGGATGGGCAAGAATACGCACGCAGCTTGGAGACACAAGGCGAAGCCGAAATCTACCTACAAGCTTATGCTGCTCTCCTGGCCGATAGGAAAGAAGCGATGACCTCTGAACGCACGCTACTAGCAGCTCTGGACGTGAAGGAGAAAAAGGCCCGTCGGACGAAAGCCGCTAATAAAGCGGCTGAGGCGCTCCTTGAAGACGAGGTTCTCAAGGTCATCAATGACCTGGAGGTTCAGCCGGAGAACCAGGTGTTGCATAAAGAACTGCATGATGAGAGGAAAGCGATCCTAGATGCTGGTGATCCTAGCAGAGCTGTTCGCTCAGTGATGGTCGATCTGAACAACATTGCGGCGCGTATTCCACGCAAGAACGACCCGGAGAAGATTATAGCTGTCGGTGGAGCACAAAAGCTCAGGGAACTCCTATCGGAGGAAAGTGAGTAGTAGTTTGTAGAATTCAATTGCACGACCTTGACTAGTTCCACAGACAAACTGATGGAGAAACTGCAGAACGACCTTGGCAGGCTAAGGAAAGCATTCAATGAGCGTATCTCGTGCGTCGGCCTTCGGCCTTAGTATCGTACTGGTACTGATCTTTTGGAAAAGATACTTCCGCCAGTTACAAGAGATCTCCGATACTGTTGCTGAAGCCGAGTGGGACGGCTCGCTTCAGAATGCTATGGCTAATAACGACACAGAGCGCGCTGCACTAGATGCTAAAATTAACACAGGCCATGCACGTCAAAGGTACCTGGATTATCTCGCCGCTGCACAAGCAGACGGTACATTAGACGAAGATCAGGAGTCCTGCATCCTCTGCAAATGCGAGTTTACAAGAGGCTATGTCACTCCTTGGTATGTTGTGTTCAAATGTGTATGTTATACGATCTCTCATGTCTATTATGTCAGTGCACATGTGTTCTGTGAGGTACGTCCCTCTATTCGATTACTCGCCGGCTTCAGCGCTCAATCAATGTGTTTACAGGGATGCATGAAAGAATGGCTAACGCGAAAAGAAGGGAAAGCATGTCCAATCTGCAGAGTAGTCATTGACCGCGACGAGCTTCAACGTTTTGCGGTAGGCCAAGACCAGGCAGTTCTGCGGAAACACACTATACAGCTTTCACACAAAGACATGATCCCTCGATCCAAGCGACGCATCGAATACAACTCCATAGACCAGGACGTGTACGAGAACATTCAGCTGATGGAGTCACATGGAAGTTACGGAAGCAAGATACAGACCTTGGTGCAGCATTTAATCTACATAGAAACCGTAGAGCCTGGTGCGAAGAGCATTGTTTTCTCCGCATGGGAAGACTCTCTACAAAGTAAGTGACACAGCAGTCTCTTCTGATATATTTTTGACCCGGAATTGGTAGTTCTCGAACATGCACTGCGGACAAATAGTATGTATTCCATCGGCGACCATCAGGATCTCTTCGCTCATCTCTATCCAACAGATATCTCCTGTGTACGCATCGACCAACGTAGTAGCAAGGAGCATGCGGCGAAGAAATTCTGCTCAGATCCCAGTATTCAGGTCTTGTTACTCCATGGGTTAGCATGTCCCTTTACTTCCTGGGAATATATGAAGACATGCTGACCGATACACACTGTTTCTAGGGACCGAGAGAACGCCGGGCTGAATGTCACCTGCGCTTCAAGAGTGTTCCTCTTGGAGAGTGTAGTCCATCATGGATTTGAGATCCAAGGTCTGTACATGGCACCATCGATATAAAAGATTGTTACTGATTTGCTTCTAGCTATTGCACGTATAGACAGGATGGGACAGACACGGCCGACGGAAGGTCAGCCCTCTGAAAATGTTGACACGTTTCGGGCTGATCTCAAAGTTGCCCAGTTTTCTGTTACTATGCAGAAGGCACGGTCGAGCGTAACATCCTAGACCTCGCTGCCCGTCAAGGCCTTTCTCTCTACACGAAAGAAAATTCTGCAGGGACCTTGACAGCTGCACCTATCATGAACCCAGGCAAGAAGGCTGTAGATGCCCCTAGTAAGAAGGTTCAAAAGGGTGACTTCGTCTTCAAGTATGTCCGCGTCTGGCTATAGATGTGCGCTGAAACTAACGAGGCTTGTAGGACCGACGACATGCTTGCTATATTCTTCCCTCATTTATTCGAAGATGCGGAATACCTCATTTCGGAAGACACAGATCCTCAACCTGATTCGGCTATGGAGATTGATTCACAGGGTCCAGTTGGGGAGATGCAGATCAATGCGGTCGCGGGACCTTCGAGATCTGCATAGCTGTTAGGTCTGCTAGAATTGCGATATACCCCGTTATATTCAGAGGCGTAAACATACTTACAGCAGGTAGCCTCACAACATTCCTTATTTTTCTTGTGATGTGTCGGGTTTGGAATATGATCATGTACAGAAAGCTAATAGAACATGCATGTGTCATTACAATGTGGGATCCGTTAAATGCGAAAGCAAAGAAGAATGATGCAAGGGTAAATATACGACGAACCAGCCGAGAGTGTCATGAGCATAGCATATACAGGATACGAACCGAATACAGGACTGTTACCGCGGACCACCATCCCAGCTGGCCCTTTTTCTCTTATTCTCGTTGCCCTTCCTTAATAAAATGTCCTGAGGAGAAATAGCCGTAACACTCTGCCCTCTACTGTGTGTGGACAACCTGCCAGCACCGACAGCAGCGCCCATATCGTTACTGCCGCTGGGATTCAGTGTCATCATAGACGGAGAGATGCACAGCGGCTTCGAGGGTCCTGGAGGAGCGAGGGTCTGGGCTAGCGTCTGAGCCAGATCTAGCGCCTGGGCACCAGACTGGCGCGAGCCTGCAAGTAGCGCGCTGGGACTGGCAGCGTCGTTGCTAGTGTAGTAATGTAGGTCGAGGAAGGGCAAATCGTAGTTGGTGTTCGAAAGATCCGTGTGTGAGAGGATATATGGAGCCGCAGCTGCTGTGGGTGGGGGCTGGGGCGTCTGTTGTGGCGGAAGCGGGGGTATAAGAAGCGGCTGAGCCGTGGTCTGGAGACTAGCGGATGTGAACGTCGGAGGCATCGCCAGTGCCTTGTACTTCGCCTTCGGGCTGACCATTTGACTCTGGCCAGGACGAGGTGGGAGGAAAGCACGGTGTTCGGAAGGTGGAACAGAGATCGAGCGGTTGTGGACTCCACTGAGAGTCTGGGTACGTGCCGAGACACGGTACGTTGTTGCAGGCGTGGCAGGGGGTGTGATGTGCCCCATATCTTGCTCGTCGTGAGCATCGCCGCCCATACCGTTCTCGTCAATCCCGTCGCTAGGAGGAATGCCTACGATCTCTTCCAAGGCAAGCGGCGCGAACGTATCAGACATTGTGTCCGTCGGCGCTGGCGTCGACACTGCACCTGCGCCTTCCGGCGCGGCAGGCCGTGCCTTAATAGATCCTTGGAGGACCATATCCGTCTCAGGCTCGCGGGGGTCGTCCAGCGTGATATTCATGAGCTCGATCTCGTCGATGCCGGGAAGCGCGGGAGTGTGCAGTACACTTTGCGACGACACGCCTTCAAGGCCAAGCCCGAAGCCGAAGCCGGGTCCATAGTCGATCTGACCGTGCCCCACCGGCTGGTGAGTACGTGCACCAAAGATAAGGTCGCCGGCATAGCTCGAGTGATGGGTGAAGCCACCCCCACGCATGCCACTGGCGCCTGCCCACGCCGAAGGGTCTGAAAACGCTGAGTGCGCGTCGCCTGTGCCGCCGAAGCCTTCCGAGACGAAGTCCACGTCCAGGTCGAAGTCGTGGGAGAGGAGATCGTAGCGGTCGACGACGTTCTGTGTGTGGGCGTAGCCTCCGACGCTGTGACCTTGCGAATGCTGTAGTGCAAGATGATTCAGGGAGAGGTGTGATAAGGATAACGGCTGCGACTGAGAAGAATAGGGCGACGGAGACGCGACAGGAGAAGGCGAAAAGACTGCACCGAAGGAGCCACTAGATGGACCACTCGTATCCAGACGAGGGTTGGCGGATAGCCAATCCTGTGGGCCCCAAGCAGACTTTCCTATCATCCCGGTCGCACCAGGCGGCGACTGAGGCAGGATATAATCGGACGGAGTTGGAGAGGCTGCCAGAGACTCGGAGAAGCCAGGGTTCGGTGTCGCGTTGACATTGGTCTGATTTGTACTCGACCATGTGTGTAGAGGTGTGTCCAACCATGTTTGCGACTGTGAGGAATCGGTGATGTCAGATACCGACAATGTCGACGATGATAGCAGCTCCGGCATCGATACGTCCATTTCGGTGTCAACGGTCTCTGCTGAGACTGGCACCGCGGTAGGGATGGGCGGACGGTCCGGCAAACAAGTCAGAGGAGCTTCATCATCAGAGCCACTGTCCTCGTCCTCCGAGTTCGCCATACTCTCGGGAACGCTCTTCGTACCACCACGGAAAAGCCCAAATCCGTGCGTAGTATGTCTCCGCTTCCTTCTTACAGGTCCACCCATGGTCGAAGACGTCGGCAGCTGATCATCCGTCGCCGCACGCATCGGCATAGCGCGCGGCCGGTCGGGCGCCCCCGGCGCAGGCGTGCTCTCGTCGCTGCCGCCACTCGCTGACGGCTCCGTCTCGGTCTTCTTCTTCTTCGCGGCTGCGCGGGGCTTGTACCCCGCCTTGGCGTACAGCTCTGGCCACGCGTTCCGGAATCTGTCGCGCAGATCGGTGGATCGCCGGTGCTGGTCCTGGAAGATGGGATCTTTGACAATTGCGGCCCATACGGTGCCGTGCTTGTCGTATCCCGCCTTCAAAGCGGCGTCCTCTTCGGGGGTGAACGGTCGACGTTTCTTGGACCGCGCTGCGCAGAACAGAGGACTCCCATCTGTGTTCGTTGAGCGTACCTTGGAAGACAGATGGGTCTTCGCGTTGGGATAATGATGTTTGTAGGCGTCAGGAAAGTGAGTGCGAAATCTAGAGAAGTCGACGTTGTCAGTACGACGTGGAGCGATAGAGTCATGAGATGTGGACGAAGTCCGTAGAAGAACCGGTGTAACATCAAGGAATGTATGCGCCTGCCTAGGCAACTATGACGTTCGCAAGCGTAAAAGTAGCTTTTGTGCGTCACACATGCTATGCATATCATCGGTCCAAAGTTGGTATAACTTTGTAAAGAAGCCTTCTTGGACCTGGGATAAGCATTACAGAGCTTCTTGACCAGGTGTCATCAGAGATACCCCCAGTGCTTCTGTTATCGTCGTTCGCTTATCCAATGCCCACGAAGGAGATAGTCACAGCAAGGCTTGAAACTCTAACACCGGGAAAGGATCCATTTTCCTGGGTACTCACCTGTCCTTGAGATCTACAGGAGACCGGTTATCGAACTTCAACTCAGGGTCATTCAGTATCGCCTTCCAGTTGCCCACGCCCCACTACAAGGCAGTTAAAGATGTGTATCTCCCTGTATACAAACGTCGAAGACCAACGTACCTTCTGGCAACCATCTACGAGCATCTGAGTCTCCTCATCTGTCCATTTCCGCCTCTGCTTCTTGGCCGCCTCCGTGGAAGTAGGAGTACTTGTACCTGCTGTTTGCGATCCTTGGGACCGCGTCGACGTGCCCGCTGTCATGAAGTCGTCGTCGTCATTCGCGATCCTGCGCATCTTACCCTTCTTCTCGGGCACGAGGCCGGAGGGCGATGCTGCGCCGACGCCTACGCTGGTGTCATCGCGAAAACTCCACGCAGGAAACTGTCGCGGTGAGGACGGTAGAGCGAGAGAGACTCGACGCTGTTGTTTGTGCGGTGAGAGTGAGTGGCTCGAGTTCACGTCGGCAGGTGGCGGAAACGGTGCGGTAAACGAGAAAGTCGACGTCGACGGGAGCTTCGTGAGGGGTACCGCCGTAGTCGACATGACGGATATTGTCACAGCTGAGGGAGGTAGGTGACGATGTTATCTGGATGGTGACGATATAGTACTGAGGTGAGGAGGTCGTTCGGAACGAAATAGTGGAAAATGAAGGCCAGCAGGCAAAGAAGGGCGAGCACGTTGTGAACGGTAGGCAGTTGATCACCCGTGCTAATCAGGTAAATCGGAGAGAATATATCTCAGAGACACTACGCCTGCCGCCGCTGAAGTATTTCGTGGCAGCACAACGTCGCTGAGGCCACCAAGCAAGGGGTTGAGGTGGTGGCCAGGATCAAGCTGTGGTTGTCGTCGTTTACGATGTTCATGAGGCCGATTATGTAACTTAATGGGCGCCTCATCAACACAGGACGCTTTTCCACACGCAAAACACTGCGAACGATGCACACACGACATGATGCAGTAATTCGTGGCTAGAGTTTGAAGGATAGTATGCTCCTGTACGAAGAATCCAGGCCTGGAACAAAGTGCAGAAGTGCAAAGCGAGGCAATTATGTCTCAAGTTGCGACCTAGGGTTAAGGTTTGCATGTTCTCATGCATTCATTTATGTCATAAGGAGAAACTGGCTGTCTAAGATATGCAAAAAAATCCGGTGACTATGACTAGAGTGAATCGGTGGCACCCACTTGCAGCTTGTACCTGGTGAGCTTCTCTGAGTAGTGATCCGCGGTCTAGACTGAAGATCGTCTTTCAGTCGTCAGCTTCGAGTGCCGAATGCAAGGAGATGTTCGTCAATGTATCCTGATATAGTGAGAGTATGAAACACGTTCTTCAGTAGATCGTTGAGGCGGATCATCCAGACCACTTACGTCTATTCTCAATGTTATGAGGCGCGAGACAGCGACACAGTCAAACGTGTTGGTTTGACCGTACTGCATCGCTCCAAACACATCGTAAGGACACGGAAAGTGAGTTTTCGGTGCCTTATGTGTCGAATTATACAGACACAGGCATCCAACAGAGAGGGCTCGCCTCTTGTACTCTGCGGTAAATGATGGCGGGATCTATCCATGTTTGGAATGTGGCGGGATGGCGCGCTGTGCTTTGCCAAGCACGCACAAACAACGCCTTACGCGTCCTCGCATGAAACGCCTAAGCTCATTTCGCCCTCGCCTTTCACGTTCACTTCTTCGTCGCATATAATCACTTCTATCTGGTCACAATGGCGACGGAAATGGCGGTAGACAAGTCCCAAGCACTCAAGCTGAACGTGGAAGAGTACCTCACCACTGCATTAAGCGCAACACCAGCGGATCTGCACCCTTTCTTCGTATCCTTTCAGGACCTATATACGCGCAAGTGTGTGATGTTCAGGTGCTGCTACCGCAAATGACTGATAAACGTATTGCGCAGGCTATGGCATCAACTTACGTTGAAACTTGCAGAATTCTTCGACCACCCACTGTCAAAGCCATACCGCGTGGACGTTTTCGACCGCTTCGTACGGGACTTCGAGACCAAGCTGAATCAGCTTAAACTCGTGGAGATGGGTGTGAAGGTAGCAAGAGAAATAGACAGTGCGTAAATTGCTACATGCACGCTTACATGTTCACAGAAGTCTTGCAGACCCAAATGCACACCTTACCTTCCTGAAATCTATGCTCGAGCGCATTCCCCAAGAATCGGCCCCAGACGCACATGTCCTTCTCCTTGCAAGCCTTGCACACGCAAAACTGGTATACGGTGACGCAGAAGGGACGAAGACCGATATGGATGCAGCATGGGCACTCCTCGACTCGCTCCCATCGGTCGAGAATCGCGTTCGCGCGGCATACTACAAACTCGCGGCAGATTATTACAAGGCAAAAGCCGAATATGCGCCGTTCTACCGCACATCCCTGCTGTTCCTTGCATGCATTGACGTCGCAGAGCTGGAGCCAGAAGAGCGCTTGCTCCGGGCGCACGATCTCAGCGTGTCGGCGTTTTTGGGCGAGTCGATCTACAACTTTGGCGAGCTGGTGCGTTATATGCCGTTGTCTACGGCGCCTGTCATTTCTTATTGAGCCCGTTCTTTGAACGCTATAGCTCATGCACCCGATTCTCGACACACTCACCAACACGCCACACGAATGGCTGAAGAAGCTGCTGTACACCTTCAACGAGGGCAACATCGGCAAATTCGAAGCGCTTGCGCCCCTCTTCCCCCGCGAGGTAGGTGCCCGGAACCACGAGCGAACCTTCATCTGATCGTGCCCCTAGCCAATACTGCAAGAGAACTACTCCTTCATGCGGCAGAAGATCTGCCTCATGGCGCTCATCGAGTCAGTATTCAAGCGCGGCGCGTACGACCGGACGCTGTCTTTCCAGACCATCGCGGAGGAAACGCGGCTGCCCAAGGACGAGGTCGAGCACCTCGTCATGAAGGGTCTCAGGTATGCTCTACTCCACCGTCTAGTCTCGCATCCAATTCTGACTGTCCATCGCTCCCCTTTTGTAGCTTGGGCCTGATCAAGGGACACCTAGACCAGGTAGACGAGAAGGCGTACTTCACGTGGGTCCAGCCGCGTGTGCTGTCTTTAGACCAGGTCGGCGTGCTCGCACAGCGGCTAAAGACGTGGGGCGACAAGCTACACAAGGTGGAAGAGCGGATTACGCCGGAGGTTTCGGCGAGTGCATAGGCATCATGGACTTGTATTCGATAGCACCGCGATATCATTGGCTTTGAAAACTCGTGATAGTGTGTGACGGCGGACAAGCCCGAGGATGATCAAGATGGGCGCATAACCTCGCATGAGGACGCTCGTGTATGTGCGGTCTGCAAATTGGGTCCACGCTTGCCTTGTAACCGGTACATTTGGTGAAAAACATTACAGACGTTCTCAGCATTGCCATATCTCACACAATTGGTGTCCGGGTTTGCAAAGTAGCCGGCTACGCGCGGTTGAGTATTTATTTTCTACCAGTCTTCCGCTGCTCTCACTGTTTCTACATAGTACATCATGAGGCGATGAAGCGCCCATGTTGAGAGTAGTTCTTTGCTCGTTGAGCTGCCGCAACAAATACATTTCTTTGAAACTGTTACCATGCACAATCCAGGGCGTATATTGTTGTTCTTATCCATAATATACCGTCTTTTTCGGTCTCTTTCTAGTGTGATTGCGTTAAAAGTGCAGAGAGAGGATCACGTGACGCGACTTTCTTGTCTCAAAAGTGTACTCTTCACGCTTCCATCTAGTAATTCTTATGAGAAACGTTTGAATGAAGAAATACTGAGCAAAGAGCGTGTGAATTATGGCACCATGAACCTTATCTACCGCACATAACGCCCCACGTTCTACGATGTGGCGTCCTCCTTCGACTTGGCGCCCAACACTGTTCAAAAGCGACAGGTTTTGCTCGTGAGAGTTTATTGATGGTGTACCTCCGGCGCAACCCGGGGAATATAAGAGCGATAAGACACGTAGGCCCCCGTAGATTCCTCCTTAACCCACTACGCCCACGTCGTCGAGATGGTAAAGCCCACAGCCTTTCCAGTATCCGTCTTTGCTCAACGTGACATAGGTATCAAAGGACAATCACAACCTACAAGTAACTACGACCGACCCCCATCAGCCCGACCAAGCAGATGTGCAAGACGTGGCGGTTCAGGGACTTGCTGGACTTGCACTGGTCCTCGACAACATGACCTGCATGCAAGGCTCCAGGGACCTGATACGATACCTCCGCACCAAATCCAGCACCTTCGCCCCCGTGTCCCGCCTTCCCGCTGAAACCCTCGGATGGGTCTTCGAGATATACGTCGCCGATTACCAGACCACCTTCGAAGAGGTTACGCCCCGCCCCGAGATGAGGTTACCACCTAAAGGCTGGTTCGCCATCCTGCATGTATGTCGCGAATGGCGGCATGTTGCCCTTTCTACCCCTCAGCTCTGGACGTGCATCTCACCTGCCCGCCATGAATTCGCCCGCCTTGCGCTGGTGCACTCTGGGCAGCTGCCGCTGACCATCCCATCATGCGGGCCGGACGGCTCGGCGTCCGCTTACTATCCACTATTGCGCGAATTACCCCGCGTTCGCTTGATCCACTTCCACCTCGCACCCCAGCACCGACATTTCTTCGCCAAGGTGGAGAGCATATTGAATTTGGAGGCTCCCATGCTCGAGGAGCTCAGCGTATCTGGCACGGTTGGCAAGACCGAGATCCCGGTCGTGTCGAAACTAGGCATGGCACACCTTGCGACCCTCAAGCTGCAAGGTGTCTCCCTCTCCATCCTTAAGTCGCTTGTCCGCCCGTCACTTACGGTCCTAGATCTATATGCTACAGGCATAAGGCCGCACGACCTGGTGGGGGTATTTTCGCAGATGCCTTTGCTGCAACGCCTTGAACTGTGCGGGTACGAGCCCACTGCTAATGAGTTCATACCCGGGTTCGATGAGCCGCCTCCCGTCTGGCATCGCACTGTCCACCTGCCGCACTTGAAGTACCTCAGTATGCAATGCGCACCTAATGGGGGCATGGAACTCGCGCAGCTCCTGTGTTGCTTGTCGTTCCCTCTGGATACCGAGATTGTGTTCAACGCTTATGAGGTGGATTACATGAGAGGGGCCCGGGGCGGTGTCTTCGAGATATACGAAGACGTGTTACCTTTCTTCCTTTCCAAGGCAGCGGCATCCGATTCGACGACGGCGACGTTCCGCCCCCGTGTCGTGTGCGTAGAAGGCAACGATCTTCTCCACGTCACCCTTTGGTCCGGCTTACGTTCCAAGGACCTCTTTGGATACCCCGTCAATCCCGTGCCAGTTTGCAGACTGCAGATGTTCATCCACAGCAACGAGCTCGAGTCGATCGAAGTCCTCTTCGAGCTCCTCGACCTATCCGAGGTGAAGGTCCTCGAGATTGACGACGTCACCGCGGGTGTGGATTTCTGGATGGAGGTCTTCCAAGACAATATATTTCCCAAGTTGGAGACGATACGGTTGCACAAAGAGAATACTATAGAGGTCGTAGGTGCACTCGAGATGTTGGTCAGGAACGACCCACCGGTTTCGCATTGGACACCCGACGCAGGCACTGAGGACCAACAGACGGACGATCAGCTACCCTTCGCGATGTTGCCAGCACTCATGGATCTCCAAGCTTGGGAGTATGGTGTCCGGACCGATCCCGATTCCAAGCCCTCGCATTACCCGGTCCTCGATTTCAAGCAGAGGAGGGATGGTCCTGAGCATCACAAGGCCTGGCGTTCGATGAAGCCACGCTTGATATTCCCGACAATCAAACCGGGGTCGAGGGCAGACGGTTTGGCCTTTATAAAGTCTGCCCTGGAAGAGGAGACCGTGAGAAGTCACGAGAACCATGACGGAGACATCAGCAGCCACCATAGCCCCTTTCTGGACGGATATGAGCTCTAGAAACGAGCCCAGAATAGGATCAAGATAGAGCGGAGGACGAGATGTATTGTAAGCAACGTACGGAGTGCTGCTGGTAAGAAAAGATCTGCTTCAGTTTGACCACACATTTCCTGCCCCTATAGATGTATCCTTCTCAACTTTGAGCTGAATTCCACTTTCGGCGTAGAGGTGAGAGGGGCAGTTGATTTCTTGTTTGACGTTTTTGGACATGAATTAGTAGCACTCTGGAAAATCTGGATTATACCCATACTCGCGAACAACAATATATGGATTATGGTATCTGTACAGATTAGCCCGATTTGACTGATTGCGTTTGTAGCCACCACTGAACAATCCGTAAGTATCCCCTTGGCTTGGTTTTAGACGAGTGACATACCTCAGCCGACCGTCTGATTCCTTCGTCCAGAGAAACCGGAGGTGCATAATCCAGTGCATTACGTGCCTTGTCGATGCGGCACCACCGCGTGAGGCAAACATAAGAAACTCTAAAGCGTGTCAACAGTGCCGGCTTCCCAGTGAACCACGCTACCAGCTCCATAATGCACGCAATGACCATCGCTACCGGTTTTGGGATGACGGTAATCTTCTTCGGTGTGTGCCCTGCGACGCGCCATAGAGCACGGGGGAAGTCCCAGTATGGGCGCGGCTCGCCATTGCTGATGAAGAACGCCTCGCCAGCGACTTGGTCGTACTTGGGATGATTCGGGTCCAGGCGGTCAGCGGCGAGCAGGTGCGCGTGCGCAGCGTTCTCGATGTACGTCCAGTCAAAGAGGTTCTTGTTGTCGCCGATCTGCATGCCTGTGCGGTTCTGCGCAATGAGAGACATCATGCTCGGTATCGCGAGGCGGTCGCGAGGGCTAGAGTATGCGAATGTGGTAGAGATTCGTCATATGTTGCATTGAACGATAGGACAGGACGAGCACTTACCCAAACAGACCCGCTACACGCAGTGAACATGTGCTGAGGCCATACCGCCCATTCGCCGCGAGCACAGAGCGTTCTGCCATAGCCTTGGTCTCGTTATAGTCATCGAAAGGCTTTTCCGGGTATGGGGCGCTTTCGTCGATACCAGCCTGGTCGCTGCCATCGAAAACGACGCTAGCGCTGCTGGTGAGGACGAGCTTGGAGACACCACATGCTGTAGCGACGCCAATCACGTTCTCTGTACCGCCGACGTTCACCTTGAAATGTAACTCTCGCGGCGTGCCAGGGAAAACCGCGACGGTGTGGATGATACAGGTCGCGCCACACTGACGAAGTCACCAATCAGCGCCTCACATATTCTCGAGTTGGATACGGTACTCACTTCCCTAACGGCCGTCTCAAAAGCTTGTCTGTCGGTTATGTCCCCCGTGAAAACACGCACACGGGAGTCTTGCTCCGCTGCCACGAGATCAAGAACCGCGACAGCAGTCTCGCCACGCTTGAGCAAAAGGTCGACGATTTGGCTGCCCAGCAGCCCTGCGCCTCCGGTCACTAAATATGAGTCGCGTTTTCCGGACATGAATGAGAGACGACAAGACGAGAGATGGAAGAACGCATGCTGGACCTAACTGATTAGATGGTCGCAGGGCACGAGTGATGAGGCGTGTTCTGTCGAACCGCGAGTCGCGACTCTTCGGAAATCGGGATGCCCGCCATCATTCTGCGGGGCGCCCGGCGGTCTTCTCGACGGAAGTCGTTCGACAGTAAGCCGACGCCTCTAAGCCATTACTTTTCGCTGTGTGCACATAGGAAAGCAGAGCGCAATTATTGTTATTATGATGGGTACACTACGTTTGCATAAAAATACATGTGAAATCCAGACGATGTATGATACTATGAATGGCCTCAACAAAATAGGGCCCTGATATCCAGAAATTGCAACGAAAGCTTATGATACACTTGGGGAGTCGTACGTGTCGTAAACTACAAAAGCAGTCAGCTATGCTGGCAGCTCGGCTTGCAAATTATGGCGGACTCACGTAATACATGGAGACAGCGGAATGATATGGGCACTAAACTCAGTGTTTGTCTACTTTTGAGAAGATACGCAAGTTGCATAAATTGCCTGATTGTGCGTGGTAAGCCTGACAAGATATTTTAATGATGAACACAACACTCACCATACTTGTCGCTTAAATCCATAGCGTTAAGCGGTAGGTTACCCAGACCCAGGAGACTGTCAGATGGTGGCATCTTGGTCTCTCCAAGTAGTGCAGCTTGCAGCTTGCGACTGTTCGATGCTCCGTGTAATGCTATACCGCACCCGACCGCAATTACGAAGAACGCAAACAGCAGCTCAGCCTGGAAGAGCTCCTGGGCATGCTCGTCGAGGTATGTGTAGAGCGGAAACATGGTGATGAGGGTAGTCGCTGCAGATAGAGGGAAGCAGCTGGTGTACCGTTGGGGGTACGTGTCGTAGTCGTCAGCAAGATCGGGTGCATCCTCTTCTTATCCCATCCGGAACCAGATGTGCTGCAAGACACTCGGCCAACGGAAATGTAAGAGTTCAGCATTGTCTCAGACAATTCACGTCAGACTCTTCATGCCCGACTGTGGAGTTCTCGGTTTACTCACCTGAAACACGAAGCGCGCGCGTCCTGCCTCGGGCCTCGCCGCGGACATGACGTTGTTATACGTCGGGGGGACGAGTAACGGCCAGCTTTCTGCAAAGTTGTAGCGTAGAATGCTTGGGCCAGCACCGAGTCGGCAGTCTCGAACTCTCTCCGGTATGGTAAGTCGTCGGTCGGCTTTGGGATGCGTCGGGACTCGGAAGAGACTGAGAGTCGCAGAGGCGCTCTCAGTTGCCATTTGGAAACCTTAATTTATTGACGGGCCGATAGCTGGTTGTGAGATGGCTTTTAAACACTTTTATTATGCCCGCCTAGCTCAATCGGATAGAGCGTCAGACTCTTAAGTCTAGGGCATCTGAAGGCTGCGAGTTCGACCCTCGCGGTGGGCTACTGAGTGTTTTTTTTTGCGTTTGCGCTGGTCATTTACTTTTTACTGTTGTAAAATCGTTCTTGGAATCTGCTCATTGCTGCACGTCACTCGCTGGAAGTTCGGATTCTTTTCCCAAGGCACTCTGAGAACTCTTCATAAGACTGCGAGCACGGTAATATAAGGACAGGCTACAGCGTCGATCCTGAAAGAATCCTGAGTTAGAAATTATATAGAGTCAACGGTGACGGAGGGGATAGTATGTACATCCATCCCCAATGATTTCATCGTAATTCCGCTGGTCTTCCTTGGGCTGTGAGGAATTACAGCGAACGCTACTTTAGACCGGTAGACTCACAAGGTCTTTCCGTGGATTCGCGGGCTATACATATGACTACGACTGGTCATCTGCTGTCTGGGGCTCTGCTTTCCGTAGCACTTAATGGTCAACCGACACGCCCAACTACTTGTGTGGTCGGGCTTCCTTGGCTTTCCTACTTGCTTCCGTGCGGTGCAGTACTCTGACGGCCGGGCGGCGCCGGGGATGAGCGGCGAAGACCGCTCGATTATACTTAGCAACTCGTACGGAAAACCGACTGTCTATAAGGCTAGCATGCCTCGGTGACGCGACGGCATTGTTCTGTCCCCTCTCCCGTGTCACCTGGCACGGTCGCTCGATGTATCGATGACACAAGCCCTCCGGGGCTCGACCGTAGACCTCCGTAGACGCGCAATCAGGCGCGCTTTTTTGACCTGGACGCGATGTTGACGCGACGGCTCGGCACTTTCTCGTGTCACTCAATGTTAGAATGTCACAATTTCTCACTGAGTAGCTTTACAGACGATGAACGGATTATCGTACAGCGGAGCCTACAGAATGGGGACTCGGTGCGTCAGCGGTGTCGCTAGCAGTGACAGTATGCTGACTCATTGACCGTCAACAATACCTACAGCGCAGTAGACCTATAGCAAGGCCACAATGCAGATGTATAATCAACCGCTGACCGCTCAAAGCTCTAGCGGATGTCAACTTACCTGGTAGTTGAGGGCGCTGGTCTGGAGCAATGGAACGCCACTGCACAGACCGCAGCTGATTTATGTCGGTCCATACTCTCCCCAGTCTTGTCTGATGTACAAAGTCCACAGCGAGCTCTTTGACTTTGTGTTGCAGTGCTTCATTGCGCATGCTTGCGACTTGTTACAGGACGGTGCGATTCACGTAGTTACCGACGTGTTGCAGAAGTCATCAAAAAAACGTCAGTTTACTGACAGCGCAATGCGAGGGATCCCCTGGATTCGCTATTAGTAGCGTGTACGTTGACGATTCCTATCTCATGTAGTTTTTGTGCTGATCATCAATGCCGCAGAATTGAACTCGGAGCGCCATCTTTCCGTCGAGTTGGTTACTGATACTATCGTAGTAACGACTACGTTGAAGCGCTATTTGAAGGCTATGATCGTAAGTGCACAATGCCTTTCTCTATGGATTAACTCGAGCCTCTGGTTGAATATAAAAGGAACGTGCTGTAGCCGGCGAATTCAACCGCTTTTTCTTGACTAGCACGGCTTGCAGCGGTAGACTGTCCGTCGAGGTCCGCATACTTTGTCCCGTACTTTATGAAAAAACCTCACCACTTGCGGATTCTAGCTCCTGGCGAGCTAACCTATAGTCTCGAGTCTCACCTCCTGCGGTGTATTGATCAGTAACAGTGCCAAGGCCTAGTCTCGCCGAACGTAGTCTATAACAAACCAATCATGTCAACATCCGACTCAGCGCTGGCGCTATACGAGGCATTGTAAGTAAAGGCTTATAGCCGAACGCTGCTTCTGATCATAATCTAGTCTTCCAGGCAGTTATGCCGTCTATGCGTGTATTGGTAAGGATCTATGAGCCCCTAAGGCAAATGAACTCTAATAGATATCTAGCTCTCGTTTGTTACGAGCATCTCCTGACCGCCAAGTATGAAGAAGGATTCTTACGCGGGCGCAGAGGGAGTGCAACAACGTGGATCTTTATGGCTAACCGTTATCTTCTGCTGGCAACCGTAATCGTCCAAGGAGTGCCCTATAGTCCTCAAGTAAGTAGTCTTACCAGGCATACCCTCAAAAGGTTTTAACCTCGTTCATGTTCCAGGTGTAAGCCCCAGTCCAGTATATATAGCACAAGCTCATGAGATGTCAGCTGTAAGAATGCGACAGCTATGGGTTTCCTGATGATGTTTAACGATGGAATCTTTATTTCCCTGGTGGATTCTGGTGGGCTCGGTCCATCTTATTTATCTTATGGTGTCGCGTCTGATCTTCTCTAGTTTTCTCGTGTCTTCGTGTCTTCGCATTGTTGGGACACACTTATACGGGCATATTCATTACCGGATTTCTTGCCCTCGTAGCTTTGGGCACATCGGTTTTACAGTCAGTGAGTTATCTTCCATTCCTACCCGCTATGCAGCTTACAATATTTCTAGTACTTGATATTCTCTCAGTCCTGGATTTACATTAATGGTCCACTCATCAAAAATGTTTGCGCCGGGATTGACTTCACGATACCATTGGCTCTTGCCTCACGGTGAGCTCGTTGATCTCTCAGTGCATTCGGTAAGATACTCACGTATCTTTACACATGAAATATCTTCAAGATGTAAGCATGATACGTTCCAAAAGGTAAAACCCCCACTAACACAGTGAATGCTGCCAGTGGCTACTGTCGTCATTGTGACAAACCTGACCGCGCAGATTGTGATACTTATAGCTACCTGGATCAATACCGTTCGTCAAGTGCGAAATGCTTGGTCCATTGGAGTAGAAACGAGCTTGAGCCAAATACTGCTTCGAGACGGTGCGCGTTGAAACCAACTTGCATCAAAGCTTGCCATGGTCTCACAATACAAAATTCGAACCTAACTCAGGGAGCATATTCTTCCTGTGAGTATCTTCATATTCTACATTCCGGCACTGTTTTAACAACCTTGATCCGTAGACTGTTCTTGCTCGTGAGCATCTTCGGGGTCGTTTCTCAGCTTGACGTACAATCTTTTAATCCAAGCTTGGTGGCATTGAACTGATGAAATCGTGTGTTATAGGCCGCACTGTTCAACGGCCCCGTTGTCTCTGCGATAAGGCCTCTTTGTGATATGTACGTAACACAGTCGTTCTCGAAGCATTTATTCATATCATATCCCGGTGCCCCGGCTTAGACTACCCAATGTATTGGTCTCGCGCTTTCTCATTAACTTGAATCAAACCAGCGCATCCCAAGAGATTTCGTCTGCGTGTGGTACCTTGACCCACATTTCCACTCTGAACTTCCGCTCACGACGGACAGTCGATGCCATCATTGATAATCTTGGTGCACCCCTCGACTTCAATGAATACTGTGCCGAAGACGAACTCTGGGAAGACCATGAATCCACGGCCCGCCATAGCCAGGACGTAAAAACTATGATTTCATTCTACTCCGGGGGCGACAGCTGGAGTAGCGTCAACGACAAGTTCGATAGGTGAATTGCGCTTCTCGAGCTTCATGTGTCTGAGTTATGGTGTTAGCTAGATATGGAGTTGTACTTTGATGTGGCGTAAGTAACAAAGATCAATGTATAACACATAGTCACTATACCCATACACCGAACCCTACCGAACCCTGCTACGAGGAAAGTTGGGTTAGGGTCCTTATCACTCCGGCGCTCGCGCATGATCTGATCGATGATCGATATTCCCAGCTTCTCCCGGCTGCCGTCGTGCTACTGTCTGCGCTGAGTTTCTGTACTTTCACCACCATGATATAGCATCTGAAGCCAGTCATCTAGACTCAAGCGTACGTGCACGCTTAATCTTGTATATCCCGCTACTGAGGCTAAGCACGTCTTAGACACGCATTGCAGTCTACGCGAAGAGCCAGAGTGACTGGTACCATTCATCGCAGTAATCATGGCGGTGTTTCTCGAACCTGGAGAGGATGGTCTTCTAATCTCGGCGGTCTATATGTCCGTGTCGTATGACGCCGGGCCGATACCAGTTTGCTCGTGGATATCAATCTCCTGAATCTCGCGTATCGTCGAATTCGTTCTCAGTGCTCACCGCTTCGGCATTGCATGCCATGGAATGATGGGCTTCCAAGGTACGACATATCTACGCAGCCTCGACAATTCTCAACGAGCCATATATTTTACAGTCTTCTCCACTGATACAGACCTCGTCTACAGTTGACAAATGAGCACAGCGAGAATAACAGTCAAGGAATGCATGCTGACGATGGAGTTGTGAACTTTAACGACCTAGGATTGTCTTCAAACGTCATGGTCGGTACTCATTGCTAAGACTCGAGGTTGAAGATCCTCACACGATCTGTCCTACGTTTTGAAATTGGCATGGGAAGCATAACACAGCACCCGTCATTGTATGGAAGCCGGTTAGCTGTACGAGTTCTCGTCGGAGGATGCAACGTCCCAGCTATTATTCCTTTCATGGACAGGGAGCGAAACAATATAAAACGGCCCGTCCACGATCAGTGCTCCCCATTGACGAGAATCCCTTTGCTCGGCAACCCAACTCAGACACGCACACCTTGCATCGTATCCTGTGAATCATTGAATCATCTAAATTGCCCCTCCAATCACGTACGTGCTCCTTTCTAATTCGGTCATCACAATGTTAACACTTCCTTGTCAGTTCGAAAGGATCCTTCGCCATGTCGCAGACTACAGACATTGACTTCTGCGCTATAAAGCTCGTACCGAGCGACCAGGAGGCAGAGGCGGTCCGTATCGCACTGGAAGTGAACCCAAACAACTGGCCTCTTCAGACAAGCCCACCTGCCAACATTCCTGGACATGGCTCTATTCTACTCGGTGTAGATGTTGACAGAATGTGGTCTCCGGGACAGGTGGTTAAGGTCAGCTTCATTGGAGGAAGCGACTACGTACGAAGCCAAGTGCGGAAGTACGCCCGCATGTGGTCGCAATACGCCAACATCACCTTCGAATTCGTAGACGGATGGCCCTCCGATATCCGTGTTGGGTTCGTTCAAGGCGATGGCACATGGTCCGCTCGGGGGACGGACTGTAAGCTCTACGATCGCATTACCCGGACGATGAATTTCGGGACTCTCGATGATGATAGCGAGGAAAGCGCATTCCGTCGCCACATCTTGCACGAGTTCGGCCACGCCTTGGGATGCGTGCATGAGCATCAGCAGCCTAACGCGAACATCCAATGGAACAAGGAGGTTGTATACGAATCATATCGAAGGACGCAAGGTTGGTCAAGAGAGAAGGTGGATCGCGAAGTACTAAACCACTACACTGCCGACAAAATACCCTCTACGCCGTTCGATGGTCAGTCCATCATGGCCTATCGCATCCCACCAGAGTTCACACTGGACGGTTTCTCCTTTTTGGGTGGTAACACACTGTCGGGAGCTGATAAGGCATTCATTGGCTCACGATACCCCTTCCACAAACTCATCGACAAATACTACACCGGAACCGCTGACACCAATTCGATCCGGGACTGGCGGCACCCTCAACATGACAATCGTATTCATGTTCGCTTCCCCTCCGAGCTTCCCGAGCGACCATTCGTTCTTCTTGGTCTCAAATACCTCGACTTTGGGAAAAACCACAACTTGCGCATCGAGTGCGACATAGACAGCATTTCTAGGAGCAGAATGACGGTCAACCTCCATTCCTGGGCTGCTACCGTGCATTATCGCAGCGCTTGCGCTTGGCTCGTACCCTCAGCGGCCGACGAAGACTTTCAATTCGGCCATTGGTCAACAATCGAGGACCATCCGTCGAACAGGCCAAAGCGCCAAACCTACCACTACATCCGATTTCCACGCCCTTACCAGCATACGCCTAAGGTCGTCGTCTTCCTGGATTGCCTAGATGTCGACTCGGACTATAACACTCGAGTCAAAGTCTATCCGTCTAGCGTCTCTCCGGTTGGATTCTATCTCAACATTGAGTCATGGGGCGACACGGTACTCTATCGCGCCAGCGCGTATTGGGCAGCACACTCGCCGGGAAAAGCGAACTTATGCAGCGGTACCTTTAGCACTAACGACATTCGGTATTGGCGGCCGCCTCGTAGCGACAACACCGGGACGGCGACGTTTGATACAACCTTCAGGGCGCCACCACAAATCTTCATGGGACTGAACCTGATCGATCTAGGTGAGAACGGCGGACAACGCCTGAATGTATCTGTGGATCATATTATGCCGAAGACCATGGAATGGCATCTGGACGCTTGGGACGATACCAAGCTGTACCAAGCGGCGGCATCATACATCGCTTTCGTTAACGAGTAGACTGGTGAGTACGTTCCATTGTAAGGACCTCACCAGAACTCGTGCTTACTCGTTTGTCTGATCTGTCACAGGCGATGTGGAAATGGGCACATACTGAGTTTGCGGGGTAAATATGAGTATAGGTGCTTAGACCGTAGCCTATTCATTGAACGATGATCACTCTATGCGGATACCACGAGGCTGAGGAATAAATGCAGACGATGATACTTATGCGATCCATACGATCAATGGTGGAACGACTGTGGAGCCCAGAGTGCTTTTGTTCGCATTTTCAGCTAGTTCCATCATCGATCTATGCGGCAACGTCATTTCAAAGTTACATTCTGTTCACCTGCCAAGGAATATTCCGTGGCGCATACTCAATTTTCAATCGTGCCATTGAATCACTGTGCATTAGAGTCATTAGATATCGAACCTGGGACGATAATATCCTATAGCTATTTAACATTGCTCGCCGTTGGCAAGACGCCTGAAATTAAAAGTTGGCAACCCGGTGTTCGGGGTCTGTATTGTATATTTCACACGCTTAGCCCAGTCCGGTTCAAACTGTCTACTTGGAACCCTCATTGCACGAAGAACATCTATTACATCACCGTTATTCATTATACCCGCAACTGCAGCATGACACTGTTAACTCTGGGGAGCATTTTCTTCAAAGCTCGGTTCACAGCTTTCTCCAATAATCATACGGCATTTCGCTCAATGATAGTTTGAAGATTGACAGATGGATCGATGCCCCGCGAACAGATGATAGGTATGTGACATTCTTCGACACGGGTCCGTCGTATTCTTCAAGTCGCCTCATGCACTTAATAGTTGTTTCTCTGCGAGTGTACCCTCTCGACGTGAGAGTGAGTCGCAAGTGGAAAAAAAGCTGGTTAAGGCGAATGGGTCAAACTCGGATACAGCTAGTACGTTCTACCAATACCTCCAAATTGGAAGTACAGTTATGCAAATGCAACTGATTCACAGATTTTCTGCCGTATTTCATACAAATGCTATGTTTCATGTCGCATATCCTCAGAACAAGAGTAAGCACGGACTTAATGCATATGGACCCCATCGCAGCACAGCTTTTGTGGGGCTGGCCAAATGGCTCAGCGATGGTTGATATCTCACGATCTGCGAGTAGAGCGCCACACAGCCCGTGTGGGTATACGATGGACACGACGAAGGCGGACTAGACAACACAAAGATTATACGAGGCTCTTTGAAACTCGGGCAGGTAACGATTAGATTTGGTTATCAATCATCATTCAATGTACGTCGACTTGTCTGTTCGAAGGATCCCAATGTTGGGCAGATACTCACACCCTTGTCCCTTGTGACTCATAGGCTGTGTCATAGACTCGCCATATATAAAATCAACTCCATTGACATGGACGTCGGTTCTCGGATGTTGTCCCGCAGCTGCAAGTCACCGAGCCATTGTCCGTCTCTTTCCCCCGCACTCAGAATCCTCTTCTGCAGCTAACAGACATGCAGCCTTTCCCACTGCGGCCTGTGTTCTGGCTGCTGTCGTCCTTCTCTAGGCATCATTAGTGATTCCGTAGCGATGGCCTCTGCTTCAGACACTGCGTAACTGTATAGCTCTCCTCCAGGCATGCTTTCTGCTGACAGATGATTTAGATTAGGTCCCGCGCTAGTAGGGGTTATCCTGAACGCTCTGCTTCATGGCACGTTTGGCCTTCAGTGCTGTCGCTACTTCAGCTACACAGCTACTCTATGTAGGTGAGCCCCTTCTCTCTCCATGGTCCTTATGTAGATTCACAGCTACGTCTGCAGCGACCGTAAATGGATGAAGATTATGGTGGGATCTTACACCTGTCATTATCCCAACCTCTTACGACTGCTATTATATAGGTCGGTGTTCTCCTCATTGCAGAGACTGCTAGTACAATCTGCAATATCACATGGATATATGATGCTCTCATACATCGGTTCAGTATGTGCCCACTTCACACCCTTCTAAATCGATCTTGATGGTTACGATGCTAGTGAAACCATCCATGTTCGTCACCGAGAATGGGCGTAAGTCGATAGTCCTGAGAGAACTTAGATTAGCTCACTCGTTCACATATCGTTCGGTCAGTCTTTGGAACAGGTAGAAAATCCTCAATACATGTTTTCTGAATCATCTAATAACATATAACCTAACTTGTAGGAATGGCATTCGTGGTACGTATTCGACCCTAATCATCTTTTACTCGGTGATAATCCAGACGTTGTCCAGGGCGTTATCGCAACTATAGTCCAGATGTTCTTTGCATGGAGAGTCCATACGCTTACAAAAAATGCTTGGATGTCATGGATCATCAGGATTCTCTCTCTAGGCTCATTCTGTGTGTAAACCTTCTCACTATAGTCTGCGCGACTAACAACCCAAGCCTTAGTGGGTGGTATTGGCACAGCTATTGCCGTTCACTTCATCGTCGACTTTGAACATTTTCATCGCTACGATGCCGTAATAATCATCTGGCTCTCATCTGCGCTAGCCTGTGACACGACCATCGCTTTCTCTATATCGATGCATTTGGTATGCTTCAAATACTCATCTGTTTATATAAGAGCTCATCAATTCTCATTTCGTGCCTCGTGATCTAGCTGCGTTCACATACTGGTATTCCTCGAACAGACCGTCTGATACACAAAGTGACCATATGTGAGTAACAAGTACGGTCTTGCAAAGAAAGCGTTATTTACTTCATCTGTCAGTGACAATAGCCAACGGGCTGCTCGTTGCACTCGTTGCAGGAGCTAATTTGATAGCATTTCTGGTCACGGTGAGCATGGTCGCTCGTTCGTTCATGTCATCGGCTGATGCCAGTATGATCGGCCCCCAGCCGTCGCCCTTGTAAGTAACGACATACACCACCCCGATCTTCATGATATTGAGGTAGTCATGCGATGCCTTAGCTTCCTAGTGTTCACTTTTCCCTTGACGAAGCTATATTCCAACTCACTCGTGTCGTCCTTGAACCTGCGTCTCATTTGGCAAATGTCACTAGCAAACGCAACCGGCCCAGACTTTGCAAGCTTGTTCCGTACGAAATCTGAGAAGGTGAGGACCGCTGCTGTCTGCTTAAATATTTTCTGACGCATGCGATTCCCAGAACGAAAACAGATTATCCTTGGTATGCATGTCGAATGTGTGTACATGGGTACTGCTTCTGCTCACTTTGTAAACTATAGGTCTTCACTCCTGTCAAATCCGACAAGGAATTTCATATATCGCCGGCGAAAGCAGATTTAGAACGAGCTTCAAGCAATGGATCATCACCATGCTAGAGAAACCTTTAGTGAGTATACCCGCTCTCATATGACATTACAAGTGTGATACTAAAATGTCTGCCTTCTGATTCTCCGTGGCATGTAGAGGCTGTCCGCCTGATCGCTTAAGCATAGTTGATAACGTATATCTTCAAAGCTAATAGTCAACGATTAAAGGTCTAACGATACTGATACTTGTACAATCGAATAGAGTCGAACATGGCATTATCTACGTCATCGACTAAGCCACTCTGATGATCTCTTGATCTTCGCTCGGAGAAACGAACGATGGATTCGACAAGTTGTCCGAGCTTGAGCTACTTTCATCCATCGCATCTCCACCCTCCGCATGTTTGTGTCCATCCATGTTATATTCCGTCTCGAGATCTAGTGGCTGCCCAAGATTTCCGATAACAACATCCATTGTCGGCACGCGGAAGTTCGGAATGGAGAAACGGGAGGCGTGAACCATCGCTGACGAACCGCCGCGCGGTGCGTCGACTTGCCTAAGATTGATAATGAACCGCGAGAGGAAGATGTATGGCAGGCTGTGAGGCGGTCAGACGAGCTGTTGCAGAAAATATTCAATATACTTACATGTCTGATATGGGTGCTAATGCATTACTTGCGGGGAGCGCGTTCAGGGAGGCCTAAGGTAAGGGTAAATTATACTCTAGCTGGGCATATATTTGAGCTTACGCTGAACTGTAATGCGGTAGTGATTGCATCCTCGGCCAGCGTCAGGCTACATTGCCAGTAAGTACCAATTTTAGCTCGCAAAAAAGGGCCCGGTTCACATGAGGAATATGCTCCCTGAAAATGTGATAAGCAAAGGCGTGGTCTCAAGTTATCGATAGTTGATACGCACCGTCTCGCAATAATGTCTCGCTCAGACTAAGTTTCATTCCCAGCGATGAAGCTTGTCGAACTTGATAAACCGTCTTGCACAGAGTAACAGCGAGGACTATAAGCTCCGCAGTGATACGGACAACAGCAAGGGACACAATCACTGGTATGGGGTCAGCTATAGACGAATGGTGTGTAGAAAAACAAGGAGCTGCGTACAACTTGAATGACGAGGTATGACCTTTAGTACTATAACGTTGCGGTACGATAGGGGCAACGTACTTGAAGACCGTGTGCGAAGGCACATCGAAGCCGTTCGCTGAGCAGATCGAACCCAATACGGGATCATCCACGAAGAACCACGTTTCTTTGACTGTCAAGAACTGTGACGAGCGTAAGCCACTGGCAGTAACGGTGTGTAAGAGGAGCTTACCGCTTCAGCGACGGTAAAGAAGACAGCCTGGACGAGAATAAGGCCGGATATAATAAACCCCCACGTGCTCTTATCGAGTAGCGCAAAGACACGCAGGACACTGAAGACTGAGCACCGGTCACGCGCATCAGTATATGAGTACACGATAACTTTGCAGATCTGCTTACGGGACGTGGGTAGTGCTTGCAAAGTTGAGTTCGTGAGAAGACTCAGGAAGTTCATGAGCCGAGGATTTTCGCAACTAGGAAAGGCGTGAATGGCTATGGTCGCAGTACGACTAATGATGCTTACATCTGAGTGTAATATGAATTAATACAATAGATCAATATAACGTGGCGGAGGACAGACCTCGGGAAGAGTAGGAGAGCTTTGGAATATCACCCTCACTAGCATAAGGTATCGGTTTGTGAGGAAGATCCACGTTGCCGCGCTCCATTTGCGCTTCCACAAGAAGTCTATCTCGTAACGTAGTGTAACTAGATGCTCGTAGCCAACAAGAGCTAGTACGTGGATCAGCCAGAAACTCAACTTATAGTCTGCTATGGAGAATACGTACCGGCCGTAGCAAAAATCGCATAGTTGCTAATGAGACTGAGGATGATCAGGATTGAATCAGCAATGAGGGTGTAAGGTCCAACTCACAATCCTTGATACGTCGCTATCAGGCTCGCAGTCTGATCTGACATGGCGAATTGACGTGCTGTAAAGTCTGTTGGACACCGACACAGCGACGGCTTCTTATAGCTCGCGGACTTTCGGCTATGCGTGGTGTCGCTGGGAGGCGCAGCTGCGCCCATTACGGCCAACGTAAATCATGTAAGCGTTCCCTTCTAGTCTTGAGTATCACGCCAAGGTTGCCGCGTACTCCTTGACGTGTCCATCAATAGGAGAAGCTGCTAGGTGCTGATACCGCCGGCACTTTCAATGATGAGAGAATAGACCAATTTTTCGAAACGTAGTTGTGATAAGTTTTGTGCGGATGTGGGAGCGGTAACGGATAGAATTGAATGATTCTTCGTGTTGTTGCTGGAATGCCAAAGGTGGAAGAAGTTGGACCTGGTGACAAGGGTATGGTATGTTAGAGTGAAGGACGATCCCAGCAGGTCGTACGAAGCTCACTGGCCCTGCCCCTGACGCCACCATCAGCACTCCAATCTTCGTCGAGAAGCCACCTTCCCGAGATGCGTTCATCGTGTCAATGTAAGTCTTGGTGAAACGCGGAATGTCGAGGATTTCATCCGCGGAGGGCTACACACTTGAGCTGACATGCACGCTGCGATCATAGCCGCAGTTTATGAGACTGTGATACGGTTGTCCGTTCTGCTGAGAGTACTGTTCCCCAAGGGGCGGGATGCGGTGCTCGGGAAGTGCGGTGTTAGTGACCGCGGACTATCGAGTTGGTGGCGCAAAGACATCTCCGTCCTAGCGGCGCCGTACTTCTCGTGTGTCAGGTTTGGCAATAATGTATAGTACCCTGAATTTCTATTGATTTAAGGTAAATAACATGTAAGAACAATTTGACAAGATGCTTAAAGTCACCGTCAAGCCAATCCGGAGATGGTGAAAGCTTGTTATGAGTTGGCCGGCTAAGTGAGGCTTGGGTTAGGGTTTCTATCAAACCTGCACTCATATCCATGATGGTTTTGATGGTTTGATGGCATGTCAATCTTGCCCAACGAAAATCATTCTTGACTCAGGTACCCGCAATCATTGAGCTGTACGAGGTCGTACAGTTCTTGGAGGTGATGCGCGGTTCTCTCTGTCGTGTCGTGGAATATTGCATAATTGGGTTAGGGTTCTTAGCACTTCTGCGCTTGCAGTTGTAATACACGATCGAAGGTAACCAGGCTCGGCAGGGCGGGCCGAGCCGCAGAAGGGCAGCCACGCAAGACAAGTGTTCGGTCAAGTCGAGGTATGACCTTCAACGGCGGGAAAGTACGAGCTGACTGTTGGGGAAAGCAATTGAGAGAGTGTGGAACGGTTATGTAAATATTTGAGTCGAGCACACACCGTATGCAACCATCAAATTCCAGCAGTTGGGAGACTCAAGTCTACGGGTGCACGGTAAGCAGGACCTTATTCAAGTGGAACGCGTGTAGCTTTGTCCGTATGGATCTTTATGTACGTGTAAAGTGGCTTGATGGAAGATCACTCGATGCGATGCACGTCTTTCAGAATGCAGTGCTAAGCGGAGTCAAGTATCAAGGGGAATATTCTATCCTGAAGAGGACAATCTTTCGTCAGGAGTGCGAGCAGCATAAGAAATATCGCGCTAACTTACGAGGAGCATGCGACTGTGACCACCAAAAACCTTGCGCCATCGACTACTGTTTCGCGGGCAGGGCATCCAACATCCGCAACACTGTGTCATCAGTGACATCGACCCAGCAACATGAGATGTGTCGCAGACATACCGAGACGTCTCATCAGCTGTGTTCTGGAACTGTTTGTGCAGCTGAAGCACGAAAGACGGTGATCAGCGTAGGCTGTCCTCGATGCTCTTGACACGCATCAAGTTTTTGAGATGACCCAGGTTCTGTGCGGACTCTAGCGTAAGTTCCCGAAGTTCTATCATGACACTCATTCTAGAACGAATAATGTCGTCAGTGCTATGTTCGAGATCCAGTAGACCATTGGGGTTTGCACCTAGCCACGGAATGACCGGAAGACTGCACCTTGACGACAGCAGCTTCCGCAAATTGCGCATACTATACAGCAAAAGAATCAGTCTATTGGCCCAAAATAAGCACGTCGAAAGCGTGAGCAAATATTGACGTTGAATTGTTATGAGCGAAGTTCGTTGAGAGGTTGAACGCAACATGGAAGCGCCGGCAGGCGGCTTGGTTTGGTACCACCATCTGCTCGCATTTGCTTTCGCTTTGCAGTCCCATTCTCCCTTCCATTTCCCTTTAATACTATTGCAGAGCACAGCGAATCACTCCTTTCGACTATCTATCTAATACCCCGGCCAAGCCATGCCGTCGTTCTTGAACAAGGTCTTCGGTCGCAAGAAGGACGACAAGCCCGGCTCGCCCACTGCTCACGCCCACAAACGCCACTCAAACGCGTCTCTACTCGAGGGCAAGTACGAAGCAGTCTCGCCGAATGTCTCGCCATCAGCTACCAAGTTCACAGAGACTGCCCAGCAAGCTAAGGACAAGGACGGTGCCTCTAGCAACCCACTCTCCCTCTTCCGAAGCAGGTCCAGGAACATCACGGATCCTACCCGTTCAAGCAGCACACCTTCCTTGCCTACTCCTCAACTTACCCTAAATCTCCCTGTGCCGAAGGAGGAGAAGAGTCGCGCTTTGGGAGTCGTCTTTGAGGCAGACCCAGATAATATCAGCACTCTTCCTGAAGCTGTAATTGGCGAACGCCGTCTCAGCCCTCTGGAGGCCCTATTGTTGGTGAAAGCATGCTCTGAGTATATTACTCGGCACGGTGGTGAGTCTTCATGCATTGTTGACAACTCGAGAATTTCCCCCACTATACGCTTCAAGCGCGCTGGTTACACGACATACACTTCATCACTACGAGCTCTCGTCGTATATGGTGAATGTATGTCCGTAATCGTGTATAATGGCGTTACGCGTGAGCAATGGCCGAAAGCGAGCAAGCTTGACCAGCTTTATTGTCTCTACCTAATGCACAACCTGTGCTCTACACGCGTGAGAGACTACAATATGCTCCAGCCTTCTGCTTTTCTGTAACTTGTGATTCCGTGCTACTTGCGGCGTCTCGCTTCCGCCCATATCTTTCTTCACTTCCTCCGATCACAACGAGGCGCAGATAGCTGACCTTCTCTTCATGTATGCGGAAACGAAAACGTTGCTATTCAGGTCTCGAGACGCTCGGCCTCATGCATCCGCATTGGTATGCTGCCTCACCCGAGGTCCAGCGCAAGCTGATCTCACTGTACATCCTCTCGCTCGACTCCAAGATACGCAGTCCGGTGTCGACGCTCTCACCTACGCCGATTTCGCCCTCTACGCTCTTCAGCACAGAACTAGAGTACACGCGCTCGCCGCACGACGTCGCAGCTGTACTTCGCTGGGCAATTCGGCACGTACGGCTCGAGGGATCATCGTTCGGCTCGAAAGGCCAGGGCGAGTGGGAGTGGTTCGCCGACTTTGCCACACGCGAACGAGAGGGCGGATGGTCTCCAAGCGCGTTTTCTCAGATCCTTGTGCCGCAGCTCCCACCAGCACACGTGCAGCTGCTCACAGCGACGCTCGACATTATTGAATCGCTTGCTGCGCATGCGGAAACGACAGGTACCTCCGGTAGCAAGCTTGCGAAGATGTTTGGCTACTGGCTACTGGCGCAACCGCGGACTAAATCCTCCGACGACTGGATGGAGCTCAATAAACGATTCAGGACAGCCGGCAGGATCCTCGAACATTTGTTCCTCGCGCATGTTCGGTACGAGCTAGTCTCTCCGTATGAGTCAATCACTGATGTACCTCCTATAGAGAGGAAGCGTTGACGAACCGCATACCACTCCGTCTCGCTGATCTTATCAAGCAATACCCGTACGATACGCGTCCCCCTCGTGAAGGTCAACTACCTCTGTTAGAAGACTCGGTGTTCGCGACACGTCCTATCGATACGATATATGTACAAATCGACACGGAGCTGCCTTCTCCCAACTCGAAGCGACCGAGTTATGAGCATCCCTTGCGCATGATTCGGGAGGCCTTGAAAGCGGCTCCGGGCCCAGACTCGACTATCCATGCTGAGGCCGATTATTACTTCCAGAGGCTCAAGAAAGCCATTGCAGACGAGAGTGAGAACAATGATTCCTGGCCAGTTTTGAGCAAGGTCCTGGACGACGAGACGCTTCGTATACTCTCCTTGGTCCCGGCAGAGACGTCTGACGTGCCTACGTCACCTGTGTCTACCTCGACCGCCTCGACTGTGACACCAATCCTCCGCACGCCTATACCACGTCGGCGCTCATCCTCCGCTGGTGCTGCTACTGGTGCAAGCAGTGGGAAAACCGCTACGAATGGACATACGCGAGACAGCACAGCACCTGCTGCTTTCACAAACTGGAGCGACTTCTCAGTCGTCGGATTTGGTGACAGCCTACTAACGAAGGACTTCGCCACTACGCTAGACACGGACACCGAAGTTACGAGCCCGCCTGTAGCCCCTGCTCTCCCCAGCAAGAAGCGGGCTGCTATCGCCGGTGCAGGACGTGGTCGTGCGTCAACAGTTGATACGTCTTCTCTGCAGGTCGCTGCCGAGAAGCGCGGGCGAGAGGGCGCGCCCACCGAGACCCCACGCAAAGTCGTGCTGAAGCGCGTGATCGGCCTGAACGTCGACGAGGCGTTTGTCGACTTCTGGCGCGACTCTATATCTGACCCCATTTCGTCGTCCTGGCCCTCGCTCGCCGTGTTCCAGCTGCGTTCAGGTGTTTGGGATGCCAGCCTGCTCGTCATCGAGCACAGCTACACCGCGCCAAAGCCGCCCCCGCCGCCCCCCGTGCCTGCGATTCCACCTGTTCCGGAGCGCCGCGCCGCCTCCCCGCGCCCGGGGTCCTTTGCGTCGAACGTATCCGGGAATGCGCGCAAGAGCTTCACGTTCTCGCCTAACATGAAGCGGTTCAGCCTGTTCTCGTCGCACAACGAGAGCAGCACAAAGACAGCGCCGCGCAAGGGCAGCAGGTCGTCCATGCCTAAGAGTCCTCGTATTGGCGAAATGGGAGAAATTTTGCCGGAGGAACCTTCTTCGTCTTCTCCGCCACCCGTACCACCCCTTCCTACCAAAGAGCGTGAATCAGCGCTCCCGCCCGTGCCGGTGGTATCTGCGTCTCCTATTGATACCTCTGCTCCCGTTCACGTAGAGCCGACCAGGACAGACGATACCTCCAAAGAGAAACCAACTGTCGATATCCCAAAGGACCTACCGGTACCTACTGACACTACCACGATGGAGGAGAAAGCGTTGCCGCCAGCACCAGAGCGTGTGGTTCTCACTGGGAATACTCCCAGTCCACAAGTGGCGCTCGCATCCAGCGAGCCTGCTGCCATCGTGCAGGCGTCTACTTTAGTCGACGCCGACGTCGCTGCTGACTCTCAACCGAAGGCCGAGGATCAATCTGGCCAATTGGGTTTACCGCACATCTCCAATCTTTCTGAGCTCGCGACGTCTGCGCCTGTCGATCCTCCTCCGGAATCGCCCACTCATGAAGATGCGCCAGCAGATGCACCTCCTGCGGCTCCCACTTCACACGGATCTCGTTTGATCGAGACGTTTTCTGAATCCCAAGCCTCTTCCGAGCCTGAGAACTCTCCAAGTCACACCGAGGTATCACAGCAGGAGCCCGCAAAAGAATCTGCCTCAGAAGACAAAGACGAAGAGACCGCTGCAGACGACGCTGTACCTAGTTCTTCCAGTGCACAACCCACAATACCGGTTCAAGAGGTATCCAACCCAACCTCATACAATTCGGAGGATACTGTAGTCGGCTCCGATCCAGGTACTTGTATCTTCAGTATTTCATTCGTGCGAAGCTGACGATTGCCATTTGATTTTGCGCTAAAAGGACCCGCCGACGATGCAGAACCCTCGTCCCAACCCGAGGCACCGATCGACGAGATTAGAGATACACAACCCGAGGATATCTCCAGCGCTCCTGCCACTGAACACTCCAGCAATGGCGCGATCAGCCAGGAACCCATCGTGCCAGCCGCCACTACAGCCAACCCCGATACGGAGATAAAGGCCGAGACGTCCACTTCGTCGAATGTAGATTATAACCAGACAGGTATGATTTACCCTTATCGATCTTGCAAATATGGGCTGACACGCTTTTGTACAGACTCCCTTTGAGAGATTGAGTAAGGACTACCGAATGAGCCTCGATACCTTTCCGTATCTTCTATACCCTTCGCCTATTCGCTGTCAAACCTATGTTAGTAGTTCGCCGCCGTTCAATCATTCCCCATGGCTTCTCTTATGCTGCATTTTGTACGGAGCTCGCTTTTGGATCGGGATATGCTTTGCCGTGTTATTTCTAGGATGACCAACTTGTGTAGGTATCATATTGCAGTGTCCGTATATCTTACACATATCACGCTCCTTACACAACAGGACAGTTACCGCGTTATACAATGTTCGTACCGCCCGTCGCCGCCAGTCAGACCTTGTCCGCGCACTTAAACCTTCATGCTTTCGATGTTCTGTATTTTGGACACTGTCAGTATCAAATCTTGGGATATTGGTATGAGGTCACGAACCCAGTACTCCTCGGCATAGTTGAGGATAGCACGGTCGGAGCTGAACTTGCCCATCTGCAACAAAATCAGTACTCGAGGGATGCAGTCCGCACGTTGACACTGACCTTCGCGGTGGTGCTAATGCTCTTCTTGATCCATCCCGTGCGATCCTGGTACGCCTCATCAACAAGGGCCAATGCGGCAATGTCTGTTCATGATAAGAATGAGTGCAATCCAACAGACACAGTCGCTGTGAAATACGAACAGGATTCGAAGTCCTCGGTGAGCAGGTAGTAGTCGTGCTGCCGGACGGTGTTGAGGAGACTAATCATCTGTGTTAACAAGAGTCCGACATATGGAAAGGACGATGACGTACGGGTCGTAGATACCACCATCGCCGAAGCGGCCAGAAGATATCTCCGTCAAGACACGGGCAAGCGTAGGGCACTTCTGCTCAATGGGCACTGGGTGGTACATGTGCTGATAGCGCAGATCCTCGACAGCGGGCGTGAGATGACCGAAGAAGACTGGACAAACAAAGGTGTCAGCTGGCGAGACACGGAGGAACGTACACTGGTACTCACAGACGTTGCTCTCGCCGACCTCCTCAGCGATCTCGATGTTCGCACCGTCAACGGTACCGAGGAGCAGACCGCCGTTCAGACAGAACTTCATGTTGGACGTGCCTGACGCCTCAGTGCCGGCCGTGGAGATGTGCTGGCTGATGTCCGAGGCGGGGATGAGGATCTCCGCGAGCGAGACGGAGTAGTCGGGCAGGAAGTAGAGACTGAGCAGGTCCTTCGTCTCGGGGTCGGCGTTGATGACACGCGCGACGTTGATGATCAGGCGGATGGTCTGTAATAACCTGGTGAGTACTTGATTGGCTTACACAGACCAGCTAGACGCACCAGCTTCGCGATGTAGTCTGTAGACCACCAAGAGGATCGGTTAGTATCTTTCAGAGCGGCAATGTAGCAATGCTACGTACAGCCGGGAGCAGCCTTGCCAGCAAAGAGCACGACCTTGGGGTTGACCTTCTTGCGCTCCGCGGGGGTCATGTCCTTAATCGTCAAGTAGCGCTGCACGGGATGTCGGTCAACAACGCCGGAATCAACAGCCTCGCAAAGAACTTACATGAATGACACCAAAGATGTTCATCGTTTGACGCTACCCCAGCCCACATCAGCCCCCAATCCCAAACCAGTCCAAGCCCCACCAGACGCACCTTGTACTCATGCAGCCGCTTGATCTGCACATCGAACATCGCATGCGTGTTCACCGTCAGCCCGAGCGTCGACTCGATGTACCGCGCGAGGCGCTCCTTGTTGCTCTGCTTCACCACGGCCCACTTCTTCTGGAACGCCGCGTTGTCCGCGAACTTGAGCAGGCCCTCGAGCTTGTACAGGTCCTTGAGGAACTCGGCCTTCGGGATCCGGAGCGTCTCCTCGATGAGGGTGCTCAGGCCGGGGTTGCACTAGGACAATCATAGGGTGAGATGAACGTTCGTGAGTTGAGAGTGAGACGTGCGTACCTGGTCCAGCCAGCGGCGAGGCGTGACTGTAAGTAAGGCGTTAGAATCATAGGGCACGTTCGTAAGGTACGTGCGACGTACTTCCGTTGGTGACGTTCTGGAACCTAATCCCTCGCTCAGCACACTGTCCCAATGTACAAGGCCATAGAAAACACTCACTTGCTCACGCCGTAGAACTCAACGAAGTCCTTCATGATCGTCGCCCTGAGAAGCTCACTGTGCAGCTACAGACACCGAATTAGTGGGCTGTCTTCGTCGACGGAAATTGAGTGGGACAAACCTCCGCGACACCGTTGACCTTGCGGCTGCCGATGACAGCCAAGTTCGCCATGCGGACGTTTTGTGGGTAGCCCTCTGTGCCAAGAATGAGACCGACAACATCGGACAGAAGGCTCGGACAGACGTACCCTCGATGAGCGACATCCTGGCGAGGCGATCCCGGTCACCAGGGAACTTCTTCTCGACAGCTAGAGGGTAATGTTCAGCGGGAGATTGGCACGCAGAACCATGCGCGACTTGCCTTGCAAGAACAATCTAGCCCGCGCATTGCATTCGTCATTAGGAAATATTCACTGAGGGAGGCGACATGCATACGTACAGGTTCTACAAGTTCACGTCAGTAAGGTTGAGGTGTACAAATGCAGAAAACGGAGACCCACGATATCAAAGATGATCTGCATGTGGCGAGGAAGCAAGTGCTGAACCAAGGGTACCGGCCATTTCTACAGTGCATCCACATCGTGATCAGAAAAACACTTCCCGCAACAACCCAATCGTGAAGACACACCTCAAGTGCTTCCTATGAGCAGTACGCGCAACTGTCAGCCATAGAAAACATGGACACAGTCGGAAGAACGTACGGGGAGAACCGTGTGGTTGGTGAAGAAGAACGTGTTGGTGATGATGTTCCAGGCAGCGTCCCACGTGAGGTCCTCCTCGTCCAGGAGAATACGCATCAGCTCGGGGATGGCGAGTGTCGGGTGCGTCTGAGCAGATCGGGGTCAAAATTCCGTTTCGCGCCTCGTTAATAAAGCGTACGTACGTCGTTGAGCTGAATGGCGACGTCTGATGATTCGGTGCGGGGAGACAGTTGTGAGTATCAGGATGCGCTGGGAAGGGAGGACGAGGGCTTACAGTCGGGGAACTCGGACAGAGGCTTGTCGAGGTTCTTGAAGCGACGCATGATGTCCGCCAAACTGGCTGCGGTCCAGAAGTACTGCTGCTTGAGACGCAGCTCCTTACCGACTATGCACGGACAACCTGTTAGAGACGCTATTCTGACTGATAAATCGGAGATACTCACAGGAAGTGTGATCATTGGGGTAGAGCACAGAGGTGATCGCGGCCGCGCTGTTCGAGGACTCGATGGCGCGCTCGTAGTCGCCAGCTGTTCCGATGGCGCAGTGTCGATTTGGCAAAGATCAGCACGGCGCCTGACAAGCACAACTTATAGCACGCACCGTTGAAGCTGTTCAAGTCGAACCCACGCTTCGGCTTGCTCTCCCACAACCGCAGGTTGTTCGTGTTCTTCGTCGCATAGCCCGGGACCATCGTGTCGTACGCGACAGCAAGGACCTCCTGCCCGCCGCTCCACACCGCCTTCATCCCGTCGAGCCTCTCCGAGTGCCCGTAGAAGCGCACCTCGTACTGCACGTCCGCGCGCGGGAGCTCCCACGGGTTGTCGTGCTCGAGCCACGGATCGGGCGCCTCGAGCTGGCTGCCGTCGGGCGCGATGAGCTGCTGGAAGATGCCGTATTTGTACCGCAGGCCGTACCCCCACACGGGCAGCTCCTGGCTCGCGCTCGAGTCGAGGTAGCACGCGGCGAGCCGGCCGAGGCCGCCGTTGCCGAGGCCCGCGTCGCGCTCCTGCTCGAGCAGGTCCTCGAGGTTGAACCCGAGCTGGTCGACCCCGTCGCGGTACTGCTCTTTGAGCCCGAGGTTGAGGAGCGCGTTGTCGAAGGTGCGGCCCATGAGGAACTCGAGCGAGAGGTAGTACGCGCGCTTGGGGGCTTTGCGGGTGAAGCTCGTCTGGGTGTCATTCCAGTTGATCTGGGAGGAAGGAGGGGTCAGGAGACGGTAGAGAATGCAAAGAGGTGCAATACGTACGATCAGGTTGTCCCGTACGGAGAGCGCGGAGGCCTGATATGCACCGAAGTCGTCGAGGTTGTATGCCTGACGAGCCAGGGACGTGTGGACGTGGTTCACGAACGATTTCGTAATAGAGGTTACATCTGCAGAGTAGGTCAGTTTTTCCTGCCTATATGCGCGGTGAGGGAAACGATGGGCCAGGCAAATTGCAGCTTGCTCGTCGCGACGCGCGTCGCCCAAGCGTCGCTGCACACGGGTCGGTCGCGCTGATCGTGCGCTGATCGCCGCATACAAGCACGCCTATCGCCGCCATCGCCCGCTCATCGTCCCCCACTGACGCTACGAGAGTGCGATGCGCACCTTTGTCAGGACCGCGAGTGCCTGCCTTCCAGACCTTCTCGTCGCCCCTGGGCCACTTCTCCTTGCCGGTCTCGTCGGTCTCAGGCAAGTATCCTGTGGTCAGTGCGACATGTCAGTGTTCGCCACACGCGCATATAGTCACTCTGTGACCGACCTGTGAGCGTGCGGACGTGTCTGCGGGCCTGACGCTTGGCGGGCTGCCCAATCTTGCCGGGGTCGATGACGGAGGTCATGGTGAGAGGGGTTGCGGGGTGCTTAGACTGTTCGCTGCGTGGTTTTGTGTCGCTGGCTGACCCTCTGCGGACTCAGACAGGCCAGGGACGGCGATGGGGGAGAGGGAGGTGCTCGGGGCGGCGTGCGCGCAGATATAGGGGCAGCCTGCCAGGGCCGGCACCTCCGCCTGCGAACTGTGACGCCATACGGCTCGACGGGTAATCTTCACCATTTTATTTCTGTTATTTCTGTCATAATACGAATCGCATTCGCTTGGAAACCACCCATCAGATGCAGGAGGGCTCCTCAGCCTGCAGCTGCAATTTACGGCGTATCACATTGCGGTTCATTTCGTCAGCGTCGCACTGCCTAGAGCCAAGGCTCTCCTGCCTAGAACACTGGCTCGCACGAAATAGACACGAACCTGCCCCACACAACTCAATCCCACCGTTCGTCGAACCCTAACACCGTCCTCGCCGCCCAAGCCGCGAACAAGTCTGCGCCCCCATCTTCCCTCGAAGGCAGCACGGACCGCCGTTATCGCCAGAAGCCCCTCCGAATCGCCACCCGGGAGGACAAGGTTCGCCAGGGCAGGTCACAAGCCAGACGAACTGTGTTGGGCTCGCAGTGCGGGCGTACGGTGACCTCGGAGCGAACCTCTGAGACCCCAGGAGGCATCATCACTGTAAGCGCTGCAGTTCGGCGCGACCCCGAAGAAAATTGGGGAAAAGAGAAGAACGATGGTTTAAATGGGTGTTAACTGGGGGTGGATGTTTAAGTAGGGATTTCACCCGCTCTGAAATTCACC